>CAEGAE010032938.1:0-30651 GCA_903067095.1 Girardinus metallicus | reverse complement strand
TCTATCTATCTATCTATCTATCTATCTATCTATCTATCTATCTATCTATCTATCTATCTATCTATCTATCTATCTATATTTTTCTGTCCTAATGACAGAGCCGATCCCAAGGTTGTATGGGGCCTCGTGCAGAATTGCAGTTCGGGCCCCACTCCCACCTACATCCCACTACATCAGCTCCAGTAACGTGTCTTTGAAACTGTCCACACTTGGTTGTTTGAGTCGAATCAATTTTTACAACACATTTTAATATCATACAAGCAAGACATCATTTGAAAAGAATAATTTGAACCAGAAATTACTAAATTAAACAAAAGTCTTTAACATTTGTCAGACAGCAGTAAAGACAGCAGCACAAATCCAAGCAGGAAGAATGATAAAAAGGTGATCTATAATGAGATTAATGCATGACTAACAACATTACAGTTAGCAGAAAAATATGTTTCTCTCACAACTAATACATTTTCAATTCATAGAACCCAATATATATATATATATATTTTAATTTTAAACATCTTAAGACTTTTGAAAACAATGTTACTCATCAATTTTCAAAATAAAAAGCTGGCGCATTGTTAATTAAAATAACAGATTAGAAAGCTTTAAATTATTTTTTATAGTCCAGTGCTCTTGGTCGACCCCTGCTGGTCTGGGGGTGCTGCATGCAAGCCAAACAGCAGTTTAGTTTTTTGTCTGAAGATCTATTTCCATGTATTCTTGTTTTGATCTCTATTGGTAGATATTTTTATTAGAGTCACCCAAATTTCCTGACAGTAGACAATCAGTAGAAATTATAAAATTGCTGTAAATCCTCTAGAGGTGAAGGTGGCTCCATTTTATAAGAAAAAGGTATGAAACTGCAAAAGAAACAGTTAATTAAAGGACCAAACCTACAAAATTAGAAAATGGTCAAGAGGGGAAACGACCAGTTCGTTTACTGGCTCCCTAGTTTAAAATAGAAATATAGTAAAATAAATTTTCAGGAAATAATAAACAGTTTAATGCAAGTATACGTGACGTGTGAGGCATTCTTTTTATAATGCAAAAAGAGGTCCTGCTTAAAAAAAAAAAAGAAATGTAAAATGATTTTGGGGTGCGTGGTTATGAAATGTCCTGTTTGTTTGCAGGAAAACGAAAGGGGGAGAGGCGGAAGTGGATACCAAATGGTTACAAATGAGATGTTTACGTGGTGCCTACAGGAAATTACTCTAGTTGATTGCCAAGATGAATACGAGTTCACACATTGTTGCTGGAAACGACTAAATTTCGTAGCCGAAAGGTCAGATTCTTCACGACCCAAGACATAAAGATACAGAGTGGTTAAGGGGTGAAATGACCAGCACCCCAAAAGAAAACAAATAGTTAAAGTTTTCATATACACGTAAGGTATGTGAACCAGATGGTTCGTTTGTAACAAGACAAATGAAGTACGAAACGGATCGTCCAGCTGAAGAATTGTATCGGTATCTTACAGGTTGTCTGCCACAATGTTGAGCCGTCTGTTCAGCGAGGTGCTGCCGGACGTCCAGCGGTTGGCGGCGGACTGGGCGCAGGACACCGACAGCGACGGATGCAAGGTGAAGGAGGAACGCGAGGCGTGCCACCTCGGAGAGGACGATTTGGACGAGCCGCGGGAGGGCAGCAGCCGGGCAGAGTCCGAGATGGCCGGGGACGACGACGATGAGGACGACGATGGCGAGGAAGAAGAGTGCGGGGACGAAAACGGCGGGGATAAACCCAAGAAGCGCGGCCCCAAGAAGCGCAAGATGACGGCGGCGCGCGTGGAGCGCTCCAAGCTGCGGCGCGTGAAGGCCAACGCGCGGGAGCGCACGCGCATGCACGATCTGAACTCGGCGCTGGACAACTTGCGCAAAGTGGTGCCGTGCTACTCCAAAACCCAGAAACTCTCTAAAATAGAGACTTTGAGGTTGGCCAAGAATTATATTCTAGCCCTCGGGGAGATTTTACGCAACGGGAAACGTCCAGATGTGGTGACCTACGTGCAGATGTTGTGCAAAGGCCTGTCCCAGCCTACTACCAACCTGGTGGCGGGCTGCCTGCAGCTCAACACCAGGAACTTCCTGACCGAGCAGTGCGCGGACGGAGCCCGCTTCCACATGCCCAGTTCTCCGTTCTCAGTCCACCCCTACCCCTACCGCTGCTCCCGCCTCTCTAGCCCTCACTACCAGCCCGGAGCCGGAGCTCTCAATATGCGGGCCCATTCCTACAGCGGCTCCGGGTATGAGGCCGTGTACATGCCGGGCGGGACGTCCCCAGACTACAACAGCCCGGAGTATGAGGGCCAGCACAGCCCGCCGGTGTGCCTGAACGGCGGCCTGTCCGGGAAGCAGCAGGAGTCCTCAGACACAGACAGGAGCTATCATTACTCTATGCATTACTCCGGACTGACCACATCCCGGCCTAATCACGGCCTACATTTTGGACCATCTGGAGCGCGCAGCGGAGGCGCGCATTCAGAAAACATCCCCCCTTTCCACGACGTCCACCTGCACCACGACAGGGCGCCGCCATATGAAGACCTGAACGCTTTTTTCCACAACTGAGCTGCTCAGAAAAGGAGGGGAGCAAATTACAGGCTCACCGACTCCACAGAGACAATCCTAAAGAAAGCGTTTATTATTAAAAAAAAAACAGCAGTCGGAGCTCCTAAATGATTACCTTCTGTGTGTCACCTCTATACTGTTGTACATCCTATCAAAAAATGTGTCCAGTAAATTATTCCTGTATGCAGAATGAGTGCAATTTAACATGTGAAAGTCAAGAAGAGACATGTTGTGACAAAAACAACAGAAATAATAAAAGAAAATGTGTTTTATAATTGTCTGAGTGGAGCGATCTTATTTTGTTGTGAACAATAATAAATACATAAATAAATAAATAAATAAATAAAATGTGGCTTATTCGAATAAATTAACATTTTAAGAAGTATCCGGAGGAAATGTTAGATAAAAAAAAAAACATGTTTGTCATTATTCATTTATATCAAACATCAAGAGTCCAGTTTAAAGATTTTCCTAAAAATTATCTTTTATAATTTTTAATTATTTTTGATCAAATAATTTCTCTGCAAATATGCTTCATCAGGAACAAATTTTAAGAAGGTTATAGTGCATTTAAATTCGCTATATCTAAATAAATGTCTGTCTTGACTTGTTGCTTATAAAATATGTAGTTTCAGAAATTACGGAGTGATTGTGAATCAAGGCGACCACCTTTTGATAATTTAAATAAAATGTAATCAGATCTTTTACGTGCAATACGCACAAGCCAGCAACAAATAAGCTGGAGTCCGACGCATTTTACCGACGGACATGCGCAAAAGCTCAGGAAGGTGATTAGTTTTACAAGCAGAAGTCAAAGAAAATTAATTACCTTCTGCAAAGTGCAGCCACAGTTTAACATTTCAAACCTGTTGCTTCAAGGGAAACGTGTAAAATGCTTCCGGAAAGATCCAAAGAAGATGAAAAATGTTCTAATTTATCCAAAACACAAAACATATGTGGGATATGTGAGCCTGACCTAACGCATCTAAAATGCGCAGAAATCCTACAAAATCTGTCAGGAGTGCAACTCTTAGGAAGGAGCCTCTATTAGAATTAGGAAAAACATGAGCAAATACTGCAAAGTAAATTTTTGGTGCAGATTTTCCCAGTTTTTATTCATTTTAATTCAACATTAGATATTTTCCGTGACCTGTCGATCACATGCGCGACCTTTTCATCGTTGTTTTTCCGGTGGAGCAGGTGGATCTGATTCCGATCACAAACTGGTCTGATTCATCCGGTAAGTGCGCTGACAAAACGGTGTGATGCAAAAATAATTTCATATATTTTATATTTAAAAGAAAAAGGCTACGTCAGAGACTTTCAGGCAAAGTCAAAATGGCCACAACTTGAACTACTTCAGCGCAAAAATTCAATCTAACGCTCTGATTTGGCATTGAAACTGCGCAAATGTAGAAAATAAAATTTCAACTTTCCCATTAATCTAATCAGCATAAATTTGGTCTTGTATTGAATTAGCATTTCGGATAGTTTGAATGCAGATTAGAGAGTGTGATTGCTCAATAGCGGGAGCCGGTACCATGTTTTGGACCGGAGCCCCGGGCCTCATGTGTTGTCACTGACATCCAGGGGTAATCAGTAGCTGCTGGGCGCAGGGGAGAGAAAAGTGACCCGTCCAGCTCCGAAACGGGCCAGATTTACTTCAGTCAAGATTTGTATGTAAATTCACCTAGATCCAACATTATCAAAATATCTCTGTATAATCCTTTTGTTATTTTTTTTATGATTTCATTTCAAGCATAAAAGCTCGAATGGACTCACCATATAAATAAAAGTATCCGAACTAGAACCAGGCGAGTCAATGAGCCGCCGGGTTAAACCCGCAGAGGCCCAGAGCTGAGTGGACTTTCATTACAAATACAGCTCAATAAACTGCAACGATTCAAATGAAAATAAATCACAACAATTAAAACTCAATAAATGAAATAATCAGCTTAGAGTTCACAACAAAGCTGTTTGCGTGACTATCAGAAGAAAACATGTAAGAAAAGCCAATTTGTCGTTAATTGAGGATTAATTACAAAATGATCAATATTTACTTCACGAGGCTACAATCGTTTAATACTAGGATGAAAGACGCCTGTTTTTACAATTTTTTTGTTAACTATTTCTCAGAATTAACCCTTTGCAGCGTCTCACCACAATCTGCTTAAAATATAATAGATTTTTCTTTTAATCTACAAAAGATTAAAACTTTAAATTGCATAATACGCTGCTTTTCAACCCATTAAATGATTCCATCAGCTGACGCGTTTTGATGGGTCTCATGTGAGCATTTTGGACACTTGTAGCCGCTGAACAGTCTAAAAAGAGATTCTGCCTATTAGCTTGAATTTAAACATTATCCGCTATAAAAACCTCTTCAATAAACCCTGTGTGGGTGTCTTAGCTGAGTGTCCGCTTTTATTTGAAGGACTGGCCTGAGAGGGCGAGCTGAGGGTTTCAGGTTGTCGAGTCTCATATATGGTTATTATCTGCTCTTTCTCAATTTGCCTTTTCCTTTTTCAACCCGCCCCCCCCAGTGAAGACCGGCGGCGGGTGGCACGAAGATTTGATGGCGCAGCGCAGTGCCAAGTCGCTAAATGTCTGCAGAGCATCAGTAAAGCCAGAGACCGGTGGAGAGCCCACCATCGCGGACGACCCGGTGCCAGCTGCGCCACGTGGCAGCCAGGCGGCCCCTGCCAAAGGGGGCCCTTGTGGGAGGGACCCGGTGTTTCTTTCCTAATTCACTCAGCATCTGTTCATTATTCTCCACCGTTATAGGAGGTTGAGTGTCCACGCGTGGCCCCATAAAAAAAAAAAGACCTTTTTCCTAGTTTGCGGTCATGCACTTGCTGACTACTGGAGAGAAGCATGAAGGACTTGTTTTCATCCATCCTGCTAGAAACTTTTACTTTTTCATTAAATAATTAATTATTATTAATAATAATAATAATAATAATAATAATAATAATAATAATAATAATAATAATAATAATAATAATAATAATAATAATAATGAGTGAAGTTAAAAATATATATTTAACTTTATTTTTATTAATATTATTTAAAATGTCTCTCTCGAGTGAATTCCAAAATTAAAATTTCCCGATTGTGTTTGTGTGTGACATTAAGGTCTGACAGCATGTGGTTACTCTAAATATCTGTGACAAATAGGCTTAACTGACACGTCTGAAATGCATAAAATCAATTAGTTTGGATCCCAGTCATTGCAAAGCTGTTCATGTGAATGTTTATAATAATACCACGCAATTAACGTAATTGAATAATCCACCCTATGGGTCAGTTTCACTGTTTTAAAAGTGATCAGCTGATTCACTACAAACCACATAAGCCCATCCAGGCAAGTCCAGTGTGCTTAGCCCTCCATCTGGGCAGTTTTATCCCCCTTTATTCAATTAAACAAACATTTATCGGATTAATTATGTGGGGATTATTTGATGTTTGGAAAAATATTGCAATTTGGAAAAAAAAAAGAAAGCTAAAACAGATCAGTCTTGTATTAAAAAATGCTTTATTACTGTGGACAGATGAAGGTGAAAATCCCTGAGTAGGGAGCTCCTGTGGGGCTTTGGGTACATGCGTGATGTATGGAAGACATGTTTTGTTTGTGACTTCCTCCTCACCGGTTGAATCGTTCACTTAGCTGATTTTGTTCTGGCTGCACGCAGAGCTGGATTTGAGAGTGACCTCCACTGCGGTGGGCATTGGGTGCTGCTACATCATCACTCAGCCTCCTTGCCAGCTTGAGCGCCACGCCCCAGATCTGTGGAAATGGGATGAAGCAGAATCTGGCATGGGGCGAAATTCCACCGCATCTCTGGGAACAATGAAAGCAGACGAAAGCAGTGCATGTAGGAGATCATGTAAAGTCTTTGTGTATTGACAGAGAGGATTCAAGGCCCTAAAAAGTATTTAATTTAGAACTCACCTTAAATCAGACGATCACTGACCATATGCTAACACAATGCATGCATGTTTTATTTCCATATCCTTTATTTTTTGCAATGTTTTCAATGTTTTTCATTTAGATTTTTGTGTGGTAGTTTATGCATCACAGTTGTACTTTTTTTTTTTGCATTCTGCATTTCACAACAAAAGACACATTTGATTTTGGCTTTAAGTAAAAATCCAAAAACTGCCTATTGCTCGCAAATCTATAAATAGTTGAAGTGTGAATGGAACTTTTGCCCAGCTTAGACACAAGCAACAGAAAACTATAGGTTTTCCTTAGGATGCAAGTGTTGCTTATATCACCTGTGAATTGCAGCGACGGCTTTAAAACTGGAAGGAAGTGTGAAGGCATCAAAGCTCTCTGGTCAATAACATATTTAAGCACTTACAAACTTGGGTTGTGTAAATAAAAAAGACAAAATAAAACAAGAATGACGTGTTTGTGCGGCGTGGATCCTGTGTTATGCATTGTAGGGTATAGAGGTTGTTGTCACTCTGCACAGATGGTGGCAGAGTTTTTTATTTATTTATTTTAAGGAGTGGTGGAGGGGTGAGGAAACAAGGAGGGGAGTGAGCCACGACAAAAAAAAAAAAAAAAGCAAAAGGAAAGGCGAGGAGGAGGGTTGCATCTCTGATGCTGCCATGCCACGGTCACACGGGCAGCAGTAATTGGCCTCCATATTGAGGGGTTTTGTGGTGCTGCAGGGTGGGCAAACTCCCAGCTGGACCTGTCAGATGGTATTCAATCCAGCTCATTGCCCTCACTCCTATGCTCCTCTCTCTTCTCTATCCTTCCCTGGCGTGCTCACTTCTTTTTGTTCCTCTCCTCCCAATGGCCTTTTTTTCACCCGTCTTTACCATCACTGCCTCATCCCACTCGCAAACTTTACTCTCACAGCTCCTTTTTTTAAAATCACACATTCGTCACATCCACACAGCACATATCCCCTCCCAGCATATCACTTTTTTTTCATTTTTTTTTTTTTTTAAATCTCCTCACTTTCTCTTCTTCACATGGTCACTTCAGTCTAACACATTTAGTATCTTAAAGTACATCACACTCTTGCAGAGCTCCTCCGTCTCTGGTCACCCACGTGTTAAAACACGCACACCTACACAATCACAGAGTGTGTTTTCACCACCTCAGGAGGACGTCACAGCTGACTTACTCTAACCTTGATCTTACTTTTCCAACAATGTGACACATTCATGAGTAATACAAGTGTACAAACTCAGAAGTGGACACATTTTTTTTTTAGATGAGTCTCTTTCTTTGAGACCAAAGATGGTGACTCTAGTTTGCAACTTACACTTGAGTTGCACTCAAGTCGTAGATTCACGCTCTTGACTTTGACTTGAGGTTTGGGACTCAGTAATCAGGAACGAAATTAAACTGGCATATTAGGATTATGTCACATCATAAATATATCCTCTGTGAGCAATGTAAACATCTGACTGGTTGTTGTGGTAATGTTGCTTATAGTATGTATTTACTCTATAATGGCTCTTGATATAAACTATGCGTCTCTTATGTGTTCCTGTTCTGAAATCAGTAGTTAGAAATTTACTGTATTCTGCTGCATCATGACCAGGTGCATCACTGTTTCTTGACAATAGAGTTATTGCTGATATTATTACTATTTTAATGGTTGATGTCAAATTTGGACTCCAGTTGTGTTGATTCTGTAGAAAAATGTCCAGTCAACATCTCCAAAAAATCATTAGCATGTAGACAGATTTGATGAACAAACACAGAACTTGACTATGATTTTATATAGATATATATATATATCTATATATATAAAAATCATGTGGTGAATTTGAGTGAGGACTGGTGTCTTAAAATCTTTTCATTATTTCATTATCCTGAGCTGAATGTTGAAAACACTCATGCTTATCATGTGTGGGCACACAGCATAAATGCAGCTGTTCTTTAAAGGCCCCAGAGGTTTGTAAGAGAACATTAGAGGGAAAAAAAACAACATTATGAAGATCATTGAATGAATTGTTTCTGTATTTTCTGTTGGCTAAATTCATGAATTCATGAAAGAATGTAAAACTGTTCACCAGACAGGTCACTGGTAACATTGTGGAGATGTTTGTTTCAGTTAGGTTGCAAAACAAAACCCCCGGCTATCGGTGTTGATAGCCGATAACCCCTGGAACAAGTGGAGAGACTGTTCCAGACTTTCCTCTGTTCAAAATGGAAAGACTGTGAAACAACTGCAAACACACCAAGTTGTGGTCAACCACAGCAGCTCCAATATTAATCTTAGCACTTATTAAAGTGTGTAGAAAATCCTGGCAGCAGAGGATAAACATGTGTTGCAGTTTATTTCAACAATAAATTATTATTTTGTTGTTGTTTTTTTAACTGGGGATGGAGGGCGGAGTCATTTTAGTTTTTCTGCAAATGTGAAATCTAAAAAAAACGATCACAAGATAACAAAAGTTGCTCTGCTTTGACATTTACTTCCAATTCTAAGTGCTCAGAAATTCCTAGTAAAAAAAAAAGCAAAGTGCTGGTAATGCTTGTGTGAGTATATTTTTTTATTTTTTATATCTTAGGAGGAACACTTCCAAACCTGGATTCTGCTTTTCACGCTAGAGTTTCCTCAGGAGTCGGGCGCATAAAGTAATTATTCGTCTGTACTAACACACAGATCATTATCAATTCAGCAACCCCCTGGGCTTGTTATGCCAGCTCTTTACTTTTGCAACAAGACGGAAAGTAAACACATCGTACAAATGAAGTGTTAACTGTTAGCACCCTCAGATCCACTCGAAAGTGATGGAAAAGACCAATTATTTTAGCTAATTGCAGACTTAGGTTTGCTCCACAGGTGTTTTTGGTTCGCTGACATCAATTTCTCCAAGCCAAAAAAAAAAAAAAAAATCAGAGATGTTACAGTAAATTTCAGTCTCCCTTTTTAATTTCCCTGATGTTATTTTAACATGTTTCACCTTCTCTTTAGGAACCGAAACTCAAAATCCTAGGAAACAATTTTTCTAAATATTTTTCTGTAGTTTCCATGCTGTGCTTGTGCAAATACTTTAAACAATCGCAAAAACTGCAGAGTTCACATTTGATCGTACAGTAGATGCAATTATCATCTTACATTAGATGCAGTCTGATTGAATTCAGAATGCTCCATGATAGAGGATGGAAACTCTAAAAGATAAAACACAGCACATTTGCTGTATTAAAATCAAGCTTCCTAAAAGTCTTGCTCTCTCATAGCACGAATAATTTACATGTCAAGCAAAATGTTTGTTTGCAACAATAACTGCAACAACTTTTGTGATTCATCTACAGTAATTTGTAAGCAACTCAGTGATTCTAAAAAATAACTAATTCTTTTTGTCTTCGAATCCGTATGGAGGACAGGAAAAGCATCCGATTTTCTAGTTTTCTAGTTTGTGCTGGGCCTATCAGTTTGATATTTTATCAGCATATCTTGGCGCATTTATACAAATACTTGACACAAAATATATATTGTTTAATTTAGAGCACGTCCACAACAAATGTACAGTAAGAGTAACAAAGGACGGACTGTTTCTCCGGTGGTGCAGTTTTCATTTAAGGTCCGGTGATGCAGACTTCTGCTGCTCACCGTCCGTATGTTTCCACATCTTCCTAATCACACAAGTTAGACAGGATCTACACATCCAGAAAATACAACGCAGCTGAATAATCCTTTGCTGTCGTTTTAGTAGGATGTATTCTAATGAGCATAAAATAACAAAAAGAATATGCAACTTATCACTTTAAGATAAAATGTTGAATCCAAGGATATTGTACCTTCATAAGCAATGGGTCTATTATTTAGGACTGATTAAACAAGGCAGATCAGATGTGTGTAAAAGATTAGAAATGGTTCGTAAAAGTGCAAAAGGCTGCTGCAAAATAGAACACGCCATAGTAAAAGTAAAATCTTACTTAGAAAGAAACTTAAAATTATTAACTGCAAATAATCTGTTTGCTGAGGACTGACTGCTATGTTAACAGTTATAAGACATGCAACAATTATTTAAATCCTTCTTAATAATCAGTGGAAGCTATTTTATTGGCATTAAAGTAATCAAACCCTTCTTATTCTTGTGTAAAAGGTTTTAGTTTTGGTATTTTAGCCGTTCGATTAATGATGGGTTCCTGACATGGAGAGATCAAGACATATCTGCCCTGGGATGTTCTCTTGTCTAAGAGAAATTTGTCCTACATTTATATCCCAGGGAAACAGTAAGCCATCAGTTCTTGTTAATTATTAACTAATCATAAATTTCACACTCTAACCAAATTATAAAAAGTAAAATATGAACCGCAAAAATATTGTAATTACCCAAATTCAAGAGGAATTGTTCAGGACGTGTAGCAAGGAGAACAATTATTTTTAATTTGTCTGTTTTTGCAGGCTGCAGAGTGGGTTAGACTCCAACCTGAGCTCTTTCTGCAGCGAGTTTGCATTGTCTGCTCATCAATGCGTGGGCACATGAAGAGTTAAAAAGATTAAGACTAAGATGACAACTCACCCTGGGTTAAAATGAAGGAGAAAAGACATAAGGCAAGAGACGGGCCCAGTCTGACCTGCAGAGGCAGCTCATTCTTGGCAACAAAACTGCAAATGCTTTGTCATATAAGGGTGACAAATACTCAGACAAATAAGAATAAGACTATTAAAAGACTTAAAAACAAATACTTTAAAATGGAAGCCTGTGAATGCTGTTAAATCAGAGTTATTTGCTCTCCATTGCTTGCAGTAGTTAAGAATCGTGCGGCAGTATTTCCTACCAGCTGTAGACGTGACATTTTAACACCTACAGAAATCAAAGATTGCGTTTGTGCAACATTTAAATTTTGCTACTGCATTAAAAGATCAATCTATTTTTTTTTTTTTTTTGAGACAGACTATATAACAACTATTGAAAAGAAGATGCCACTTTTTTCTAAAGGTATTTGGTGGAAAAAGCTCCAAGTTGGCAACGGTACAAGTATGATATTTCAAAGAATATTTAGATGTAGTTGAAAACTGAAGGCAGCATCATACATAAACGGAAATAAGTGCATTTATTCTTTAAATACTGTGCCGCTTATTTAATTTTCCTCAATCTTTCCTCCCATATCTACCCACTTCCCATTCAGGGTTGCCGATGAGCTGCTACCAGACTCTTTTTATAATTTACTAGCCAAAATTCTAAAAAAAAAAAATACATATACAATACTTTGTAATATCACAGTAAATAAATAAATAAATAAACAAGTCAAAGTGAAAATCTGATTTGGGAAGAAACAGGATTAGCTGGTGCGTCCGAAATGAGTGTTTCCTGTGGAGTGTCCTTGTGCTGTCATGTGCTGCTTTGAGGAATCAGCAGTGTGGTTGTAATGGACTAATGAACAGCTGTCACTGAATTTAAATACTCTTTCACACATACAGAGATTGTCACAGCTAGTGTCCCTCCCCTGCACATGCAGATGCTTACAACACGCACAGACCCTGACACACACGCACAGACACAGACATATTCTCAATGTCTTTTGTAGCTGGCTTTAACTTAGCAGCTTCCCACAGGTTTCAACTTTGTGTGGCTCTGACCTCTAAATGTGCATTTTTCCCAGTGCACATAAAATGCTTGTTTATCAAGTCTTTGATCTAATATGGAGTGGCTATAAGCTGTGGCGGTTTCTTCATAAAAGGAGCGAGCCCTTCCTTCTGCAGCTGAGATGCGTCTTAAAATTTCCCGATAGAAAATGATAAATAACTGAAGGACAAGAAGGAGGATAACTTGTGACCAACCCTGTCCCTAATGCTGCCCTGGGTAATCGCCCATTTGCCCTGAATCAGAATTGTTCACTTTTTTCTTGTTACACAACAAAAACTTCCGTTTTAGACCTAAAAATCTAGAAAAAAAAATTCTCAGAAAATGTCCTTATCCAGCTGCAACTACTTTGGAAACCAAAAAACACATTTTCTTGTCAAATAAAAATTAGGGTGTCAACACAAATCTGAAACAGGACCTCTAAAATAGAAGAAAAATAAAGAACCCTTAATGGTACATGGACTATTTCTACTTTCGTTGGGGTGGCAAAGTGAAGCACTATTTGGGATTTAAAATAACTAACCATGTTTTAAAAAAAATGCAATACAATCAGTTTGTGATACTGGAGGTGCTTTCTTAAGACACACATCAAAAACTTTTCAATCACTAACAAACTGGCGCAGTAATCATCGTTACCAGATCATTTTTAGATGATTAAACTTCACCTTGTGGCTACATTATTAACACATAAAACTGAATGATAATGAAACGGAATAATTACAAACAGTGTGAACACACGCTTTGGCCGAGCATTTTCCTGCAATCATACATACATTTTCAAATGCACAGAGATCTTAAATGTCCATCATTGTGCTATTTATCTATTCATACAGTAGATAAATGTTTATGAAGGTTCATAAAATTAAGTTCTTTTAATTTATTAACATTTACAATGCCAATACAGATTGTTTCATTAGAGCAAATTGTAGCTACTTGTTTTCCTCATATAGTGACTCCATGTATTAATATATAATTATTATGAACAAGAATTAACTTTTTAAAATATTTATTCAACAGATCACATTGTGTTTCATAACTTCAGGCAGCTTATTTATCAGGAAAATAATAGTGAAATATAAGTGCATGTAACCACGTACATACAAAGAAGTCATTTACATCTGTTTGCTTATAAAAGGCAGCCACATATGAGACTCTGGTAATCAGAATATTGTATACAATAAAAAGCTAAAATGATCACATGTTTGATTTTCACTATGAAGAAACAATGTTGCTGGTGGACGTCTGCCAGGTCACCTGCTACCAAGAAAACACTTGTAAATTACTCCGGATGCATGTGTGTGTACATTTTATGTCTCCTTAAACCAGTATATTCCAGAAAACTTAATTATTGATTTATAACAACTCAGAAAAATTATCCTATTTCAGGTATATATTCAGTGTATTATAAGACTGGCGGGCCACCAAGCTTTACTTGTGCCCCCACCAGGCTTAGCATTGTTTGCTTATTTAAGTTTTTTTTTTAATGTTTGCCTTTTGTAAGACTTTCTAATTGGTGTTCAGGTATTAATCTTCCAATAACACATAACTATAAAGTGATATTTTCAAATTTCCTGTCAACTTAAATAATTTTTTAATTCGAAAACACTTTGCAAGTTCTGGGGGAAAACCAGAACCAGATTGTTTTGAATCCTCTATTCAAAACAACAAACACAATCTCATAATGTTTAATATGACAATTAATGACAAACTATTGAATTTCAATGGCAAAATTCATCTTCAGCCAATGATACTGCATAAAAATGTTACCTGTTTGTTGTGATTTTATCATCTATTTCTTTGTTAAGGTTTGACTATCGCCAACTTTGAGAGTTCTAATTTGAAGTGAAGTCATTAACACAACCCACTAACCCATTAATAATTATCATACAGAATAATTTTAACATCTTTTTTAAGGTATTAAAAAGATCATCCTGCAGACAAGGTTCAAGTTATTACAAAATGGAGGTCTGTAGAATGACGAGGGTCCAGACCAAACTAGCACAATTTTAACCAAATTTTCTGTTAAACTTACTGCATTTAGTTTAAAGAAATTATTCAGTGGTTGTTTGTGAATATTTTCTATTTTCCACACTATCTACTTTGTTCCCAGCCTAACTCTCAGTTCATCATTTTTATTTTTTTTATCCTACTCAGCTTCTACTTGGATGCGAAGACGAAGTAAACAAAATGGAGAGTCTGTCCCAGCGGCACGAGGTGTTGACATAGCTGCCTGCTGCCGCTGCGTTCTCAGATTTAAAGAGATTATCATAGGAGCAATGAAGAAGAGCTCTCACTTCACTTCACACTAGGGGTTAAGAAGGATTTTGAGGGTGAAATAAATGGAGACTGAGGGGTTGTGAAACCACTGGCTCATATGAAACACATGTCCATGCATATGCACACATGGATGCATCAATTTCTTTACAATTAAGTCTTCTTGAACAGGTTTATCACCTGATTCAAATGAGTTATGTCTCAACTTATTTTCATTCTTCGAGAATTCATACAAGCTGAAAACTCATGTTGCCTTATCCATTTCAAGTTGACATTTTTCACTTCAGAGATTGGACAGAAGTCAGAGGAGTATGATAAATGCAAACGCCTTTATTTGAGTCGCAGTAATTATCAGAAGCAAACACAGGTTGGCACAATGTCTGACCATTGTTATTCATTCCTGATCACAACATGTCATAGCAAATAAAACATTGCTATGTTTCCAAAGACAAATGTCTGTTTGAAATGAACTGCATAGGTAAATAGATTACTTTGACATTGTATTAGCTGATGTTTTTAGTCAAATGCGTACGACCTAAAAAGGAAAGCAAAGTTGTTTTTAATAAACTTAGTAAAGAAGTAATACAAGCAATACAAAAGTACTGTGTGCTATTGTTTTCTTACAATTTGAACCCTGAATGAAAACCACAACACAAAAATAGTTAAACAGACTTAAAAACGCCTTCTTGGGCATGGCTCTGAGCTCATATAGGAAGTGGCACAGGTGGCATCAATCAGCAGTCAGTAAACACCAGTAGTGGCTGCAGGGGCAGAACGGTGGTGCAACAAGGAACGTGTCAGGAGCATGAGAAATTGTGACATTATGTTTTAATACTTGACATCATAATCTTGTAACAATGAATCTTTCCTTAAACTTAATCAGGTGTTTAGGTGATTGCAGAAACATTTTTGTTACTCGTTTAAACTGCTTGTCAGAAATAACAGCAATTTATATATTTATAAATATAAAAAAAACTGAGTCTGCCATGAAACTCACCTCAGCGTAACCACTCTTGCACCATCGGCCAAGCAAGTACAGCAGGATAGCAGTACCTGCTTTGGTCTGAAACGTGAAGTAAACGGGCTGCTGTCCACTGACTGGCGATGAGGGAAACGAGAAGGTTTTCACCAAGATATGGAGAGAAAAGTCAAACTCAAAAGCACTCATTATATTTAGAACGTTTCTGAAATACCTGCAGGCTGCGTGCTGTCGTTAATAAATCAGCTGTTCAGACACACACATTCCCCCCCCCCAGATATACAAAACACCTCCACCAAGAAGCAGCTCATGCACCAGTTAATTCTGTCTTCACTTTTAGTCATTTGAAGTTACTAAATTCCACTGAGCAAAAATCAAAAGTGTATGTGCAATGTTCTGCATGAGTGATTAACCTTTACCACATTTTGTGCCATTACAACCACATTTCACTGTATTTTACCATGATTGTATGTATAGACCAACACAACGTTGCACATAATTGTAAAGAAGAAGGAGATTCAAAATCAACACAGGGAGGCATGGAAGAGACAGGATCATTCTGTGGGAAGACCTGGCAATGGATGGACACAGACATTCACTATCCAATCTGGTTGAGATTGAGCTAAATTAGTCTCCAGATCATCAAATGCCTCCTACTTCACAATGAAGCACTACTTTGTCACATAAAATTCCTGTGAATCTACTTTAATGTGTGGCTGTAATGTTACAAAATGGGTTAGGATGTGTTTTAAGTTGCACTGTACCTAAAATTTGGACATATTTTCAGGCATTATGTCCATCATAGGGTGGGAGAGGGTCGCCAAACGTGGAAAACGTCTTTGTGCCTCATTGTTATCTTAGACTGGAAGCACATAGCTGCCACATTTGATTGAAAAATCAAAACCAGAGAGAGAGAAAGGGCAGCCATCGCAGCTGAACATCAGAGCGAATGGATGAGTGTATCAGTATCCATCAGGATGAATAAATCAACACTTTCCTCTAAATTAATCTCTCTTAAGTTGAAATTTTATTTCAGATGAGCTTGGACGTCTCCATGGTAACAGGAATTCCACCACAATTCCCAAGTGGGTCTAACAAGCAGCGCGTACGGACTGTCGGCGTGACACGCTTTGCGCGCGCCGCATCCGCTCTGCACCTGAGCGCAGAGAAAGGCGAAAGCGTTATTCCTCCAGAAAAAAAAACAACAACAACAAAAAAAACTGAACAGGAGCTTTGACTCATTGTTCACGTGAGAGACCAAAATGTCAAATTCCTCAGTGAACTGACAGCTCATGTGTTCTGGTTATTCTTCGTCTGCTTACACACAAACACACACACACACTGAGACATGCAAAGAAGCAGTGCACTTTGAGTCTCTGCTGTTTTCTTGGTCTTTCCAGTTGGCGGTGGCCAGACGCGGCAGAGCTGGCACAGCCAGAGTCAGAGTGCCAGAGGGAATGGAGCGCCACATGGCACGCTCATGGCGGGGCCAGCTGGGGGGGGCAGGAGGGGGGGAGGAGGGAGACATGATGGTTGAATGTGTATGTGTCTGTGTCAGATAGGGTGGAGGTGGTGCGGTGGGTTTTTTTGCATCTTAAATTCCACAACATCTGTTCAATAGGCAGCACCCATATACACCAACGGAGCTGGTGTGTTTACAGGCAGCCGTAGGAATGGGGGGGGGGAGGTTGGTGCATGCATTGTGCATGTGTGCAAGCATGTGCTTGCATAGGTGTTGTGGGAGAGGGGAGCTAATGGATTGCAGGATATTTGAAGGCGAGTTTCAAATTTGCTGCTCTCGGCTCAGCAAGTTTCAGAGCATGAAATACCGCCTAGCTTGAAAAGCAACAACAAGAAAACAGCACAAAAATCAAACAAGAGCTATTAAATTCCCCTCACATATGGCCGTTTTGCTCCAGGCTGATTTATGGTGTCTGACGTGAGGATCATAATTTGTAGTTCATCACAACAACTGGGTTACGAGTAATTGAAGCATCATCTTCACTCGGTCTCCATGCCAGTGAACTAGCTGTGTTCTGGCTTGTATAGGGAGAACCATCATTCTGTTCTGCAACGCCGGGAGTCCGCACGCAGATAGAGTGGGCAAAGAAATGAGGCAGAGGATTCTAACCTTGCTTGATAGGAGTCAGAAATCTGATTGACCCCTCTCTTGCTGCGATGCAAGCACAGGAACACGAAATAACACACATATACGCATCTAGATCCCCTCCTCGTCATCCCTGCTGGCACTTTGGGGAAAAAGTGCCTCCTCCCACTCCCATTTATCTGCCCCCCACTCCACCTCACACTCCCACCCGTGGCAGCCGACGTCCCTCGCAGCGTGGCGTACCATCTGTTGCCCCCCTCCGCTCCATCCCACCCTCTCTCAACACAATCCCACCCTTCTACACCTTCCCGTGCCATCCTGCCCATACAGCCGACTCAAAGCGCCACCAAACTTCAACGTCTACCAGTCTGAAGAAACTTACATAGACACAAATATCAGCTTAGATTTTTTAGCAGCGTCTCTCTCTAAAACATTACACCTGTCACACTTATTTACTCCAAACCATAAAGCTGCAGAAATGTATCTCCATACACCAGCAAACTGCAGATGAAGTTGTACTGCAGGAGAGGACACAGAAGGACTGCTGATTGCTCTCATGAATGTTTAATCTGTGAGGCTTTAATAGGGATGAAGTCTGTAAAATCTCCTCCAACACCTCCAGGCTAAAAGTGAAGCCATGCCAAAAGCCTAATTAAATGTTTTTTAAACCTTTCCCCTTGGAGAGGGCACAGAGCAGCTTCACCCAAAAGTGCCTCTGTGTCAAAAAGAGGATACTTAATATGGGCCGAGCGAACCTGACACAACTTCTCAAGGGCAGTTTGCTGCACTGTTATGTAACAGTGTGAACTTGTTGTAGAACTATGATTTTAACACTTAGCAACACGCAAAAGCAAGTTTCCGTTGTTAAAATGCTTGAAATATTTTGATCTCCTATTTTATCAGATGCAAAAAGGAAAATTTTAAAGTGATTAATTGTTATTGGATTTTGAAAGATTTGGGAAGATGTGTGATTTCCTTAAGCAAATGAAGGCAATTATCTGTGATTTCATTAGTACTCTTGGTCCTGTTTGGGTTTTACATTTTCCTGTGTCACCACATCACCATTGTCTTCTGGTTTTGGACTCTAAAGTTTGAAAAAATATGTCAGATTAATAAATCAGGCAACTGCAGCTCATCCAAAATGCTGTTGTCAGAGTTCTGATCAACAACAGGAAAATGGATCATATAATGAAGTTCTTATATCTTGCATTGTAATGTTACAGCTTCAGTGGATCTCTGCCTTTTTTTCTTGCAGGGTTCTGGAGACAGGACTTCTGCAGGGTTGTTGTTTTGCCCTGATTGCTGCTCTGCTGCTTTAAAGCTGCCATGCATGCAGCACAACAGAAGGCTTTTCTCCTCTCCCTCCTCAAATTCCCATTTGGTTTGGTTTGTATCTTATGGTTGAGTTTTGTTAGGTTTGTTTTGCATTTGTTTATTTTTGGGTTATCTATGGGTTTTGCATTAATCTAATTTGGTTTCTAATTTCAGGTATTCATTTTCAGGTTTTACTTCTTTAGTATAATTTAATAAATTCCTTTTTCTTGCTGTCAGAAAATCCTTGTGTGGGCTCCTTTAATGTTGCCCCACCAAACCAGCCAGGAGGACGTAACATTGTGGGATCTCGTCCAATCTAGTTGTACTAATTGTGCTTGACTGGCCTCATTGTGGTGTCCAGGTTGCAGTTACATGCCCCTGACTTTGGTTTCCCTGTGTTGCAGGTCAGTCGTAGTTTTTTTGGCTAGTTTAAGGCGTTTTAATCATACTAGTTTTTGGACATTTTTGGTGTTCCGTATATATATTGTTGGAGGTCCATGACGATTTTTGCACTTTTGTAGGAGGGGGTAGAGAGAGGTCTTTTGCTTTGTAACAGATAAGTGCTGTCTGGTGTTTGTTGTTTTGGCAACTTCTTTTCCTTTTTCTTGAAGTCATAAAATCCTTGTGTGCGATTTTCTTTAATGTTACCCCACCAAACGAGCCTGGTGGACGTAACAGTGATATATCCGAATATTTCTGAAAACATTTCAGTCCATAAAATAAAAACTCATACCTTACATATTCATCATACATAGTGATATGTTCCCACCATTTATTTCTCACAATTTTGATGATTAAAACTAAATCTCAAATTTAGTTTTTTGGGAAATTAAAATATTACATAAGCTTATTAAGAAATATTCCATGTAGTGTGCTGCATGTGGATTCATTACTTGCTCAGGGCTTCTTTTGCATGAGTTGCTATATCAGTGCAGTGTGGCGTGAAGGAATCAGCCTGTGGCTCTTCTGAGGGGCTAAAGAAGCCCAGGTTGCTTTAATAATGACCTCCAACTCATATGCATTGGTGGATCTGTTGTCTCTCATCTTCCTATTAAAAATACCCTTTAGTTCCTCTATGGAGGACTTGTTCCCCATGCAGCAATATCGTCTTCCTTAAGTCACCTACAGGTGCCTTTGGCAGTATGAGCAGGTTAAGTCCTGTTGGAATAAGAACTCAGCGTCTCTGTAAGACTTGTCAGCAGAGCGAAGCATTAAAGACTCTAAAATTTTGCAGTAGATGTGATAGAAAATGACATGACAGATGACATGACTGCCTAAATCATCACTGACTGTGGAAACTTCATCAAGCAAATTGGATTCTGGGTACTTTCACTCCTTGTGGCCTTATGTATAGGTCAACTCATTTAATTTCTTCAAATGTTTGTGCTGGTTTGTGCAGCAAAGATTTTCAAGATATTATTTAATGTTTACAGAGGTCATCAAAGGTCATCCCTCCACCACCACATTTACAAAATCAAGCAAATTTGGTGTAAATCAACTGAGCTACAAATGCTGTAGCTGCGCTAACAGAGGCGTAATTCATATCAATTTTGTTTGATTTTGTAAATATTAGGGCAAAGAGCAGGTTGTTGGAGTAATTTTGTTTGGACGGCCATTCCTGAGAATTCCTCCATGTTTTCTCCATGTGTGGATAATATAGTTCTTTGGTTTGTTGGCGTTTCAAATCCACATAAATGGCTTTGTAACCCTCTCCAGTCTGATCAATGTGAATAACTTTATTTTTCTCATCTGTTTTTTAATTTCTTCAGGTTGGAATATGATGTTTTGCTGTTTTAGCCTTCTTCGTTGTCACATCTCGGTGTGGCAGGTGAAACTGACGTCAACTTTCCAAAAACTCTTGTTTATCAAAATGGTTTTATTAGCACTGTACATTCCAATTTTACCCTAGTTATTAAAAACAATAATGTACATGCTTTACAATAAAGAAACTGGACTCAAGGTGGCTATTACAATAAAAAGCAGTAACTCTATTAGGAGTTTTAGTTTCTTAAAACTCTCAATATAGTCAAGTGTTATTCCTTTCCTACTTGAGGCTATAATAATAATATAAGGCTTGAAAACTCATATTTGATTGTGTTGGAGAGTGTAGCTATATGCAGTTGGAAGGATGCGTCTCAACAGAGGAAGATGGATAGATTAACGAACGGACCACTGATGTTTGACCATTTATCTCAGGTGTATAAGGAAGAGCTCAGCAGTGACAGCTCATCCATCAGCCGCAGGGATTCCACTCAGCCTCCTGGAACAGAACCAAAACTTATTTCCATCCACTCTCTATTCTTCTCTCTCCTGTTCTTCTCAGATTTGGACCTCGTTTTACTTTTTGTTTCGCCTATTTTGGGCAAATAAGGAAACACTTGGTTAGAAAGACTCAAATACAAACACTGTGCAAAGGGACATGGTTGCAAACTTAACGAAAGTGAACGGCAGGAAACATGGGAGTGACTTCCAAGAACACGTGTGCACATATATGGGGAAGAGAGAGCGAGGGCAAGGTAAGCAGCTAAACAGCAGCTGTCGACCTAATTCCTTCTCAACGCTGTGCTTGTGCTCTGATTAAGAAAGCGATCTGGCCTTTAATTTTCTCCTGACACCAGCTAATACTCTGTGTCTCAATCGTCTGGTTCCTGGTTCACAACAACGAGGCAACAGCTTGTGCAGAATGATCAAAAGAGAGGCTTCAGAGAATAAGAACTTTAAATAAAAACTGGAAGTACTCCGCACATGGCTACCTAACTGAACTCTGCAAAGAGTTGAAAATTTTTTTGTGAAAGGCCAGGTAAACTCCAACCCTGGATGCAAATAGAAGGACTTTTAAAAATGGTGTAAAACTATTTGACCTCTAGATTTAGTAAATGTTTTTGCCACCTTTGGAGACAAACAATGAGGCTGAGAGGTTGTAATAATATACTGAGTCTTTTACATCACTGTGGATGAATTTCAGCCATATTTAAGATTTAAGTCCAGACTTTGATTTTGCGACTCCAAATTCTTCTTCCTTCTTTTTTTGTTTTCTAGCTACTCAGGATTAGACCTACTAGTGCAATCTTTGTATTACTGCATAACTCAAGTGCGTTTGATTGTCCCACAAACTGATTGTGGGGCAATCCCAAGATTTTTTGGTAAAGGGAAGAAGAACTACAGCCAAACTTCCAGTTTGTAAAGCAACAAAGCAGCCCCAGACCATCACACTGCCACAACCATGTTTGACTTCTGGGAAAACACTGTTTTGTTTGGGTTTTTTTTTCTGAGATGTTGTCAGTTTTATGTCTTGGTTATAGAACAGAATGCATATCTTCCAAATGGCTCTGTTTCTGTCTCACCATGACACAGAATACTTCTTCAAAGGTCTCTTTCACATAGATGAAACACGAACTCTGACCTCCGATGTTTTGTGACATCATGGTTGAGTTGTCATTTCTGGAGAAATTTTAGTAGACTGCCCTCTGCTGAGAATGTCCAAAGGTCTTTTATTATTATTATTTTAAATAGGGACACATTCTGTTGTTTTATTTAGCTGTTTTGACCTACTTCGTGCTGTCAGACGTAAATGTTTTAATTTTACTGTTCTGGCATCAATCAGTCCAGAGTGTGGTTAGCTAAATTAAACCTAAAAATTGTAGTAAATCAGAGTTAGTTTAAAATTTATCTTAAACATCTAAGCATAACAAAACAAAACAATTGTACAATATATTTTTAGATTAGGACAAAACAATCCTGAAAAAAGATGGTAGCCTTGTCATTAGAAAAGCATCTAATAACCATAAAGGAAATTATTTTTGAAAGATTTCTATCAAGCAATTACATTAAAAGTCAAACAAATTTGCTAATTTAAAAAAATGTTTCTTTTTGACTATTTCTATTTGGGTAAGAATGCAGTTTATGAATAGCTCCATCTGTTGTTCTGACCAGAAAAATTCAAATGAAAAGACAAATACAACAACATCTGGATTTGCAGTAATTCTGACCGTTTGTCTTAATGCAACAATATTTTATTACTCATTCTCAATCAATGATATCTGGTAGAGTTCAGACAAAGCACACTTCATATTTACTGGCAGCCCTGAACAATATGTGAAGAACATTATGAGAAAATATTGAAGCAACGTTCCAACGTTCCTAATTGCTTTCCAAGAAAGTTAAAACGGGAATAAACAAATGTTCCATATGGACACTCACCCTAAAAATAATTAGTTAGAAAAGTGGCAGAAAAGGACAACAAAGACAATATTTTGTAGGGACAATTGCATAACTCTGACCTCAGACCCATAGACAATTTGTGGGGAGAGGTGAAAATGTGTGTGTGAGCAAGGAGGCCTAAAAGCCAGTCTCAGTTTGGTAAGGAAAACTGGGCCTTAGTTTCAGAAAACGTTTGTGAGACGCTTATAGGAGAAACAAAGTGTTTTACCCACATTACTAAGAAAATGTGCGTAGAGTTTTGGGAAGAAATCTGTGAAAGCAATTTTTTTGTCAAAATGCATGGCATTTAGAGCAGATGCAAACCACATCTTACCTAAAACAGGAAACATCGGCCTAATTTAAAGTAAAACAATGAGAAAAAATCTATTTTGATGGGTTTTTTTTTTTACTACCATGTATTTAAACATTCAGTTTCAACTTTATATCCAGTGCAATTATAGTAAGTTCATATCGAACCAGTATATTCAATAACACTATAGAACATTTCCAAAGCTTGCTATGAAAGCAGTTAAAGAGATGAAATCATTGATTTGTAATAGGAATAAAAAATTATCACACTGCTCAAACACAGCTTCTTCAAACTTGCTCAAACAGTCTAAGCACAGGGGATTATTGAATTTGACATCCTCTTTTTGCTTTGTTTTTTTCATAAAGTGGCAGAGTAAACATCCAGCTCTCATGATCTAGATCCGAGGATTTGCGGCGGGACAGGCGCAAACACGAGAGCGAACCATAAACCTCGGGCAAACACGAGGTGTGCGTGCGTGTCTGCGTGCCTCTCGGACTGCCATGAGGAGCGCGTACGCGAAGGAGAGGTGGCGTTGCTAGGAGCACCAGGTTGTGTGCAGACAGTAACAGAGCAGAGACGGCAGCATCAGCAGCAGTCTGGCAGTGGAGAAGAAAGGAGTGGAGCAATGCCAAAAGATTCCCCCTGAGAGAGAGAGAAAAGGAAAGAGACAGACAGGAGAGGGAGAGGAAACACAGAGAGGCCATGCTGGTAGTCATCACTGAAGGAGAAAAGGATACTTTATACACTTAATCTATATATAATACTTTATATACAACTGAGAGGGTCAATTAAAAAGTAAATAGGGGCAGCAATTTAGCTTTGAGGGCTGTTCTTGCATGGATGCAACAAAAATGGCGATGAAGCAGCAGGAGGGGGAAGACGGGTTAGGGAAAAAGAGGGAAACAATCTGTTGGGGCTCTTGTTCCCCTTCGCTCTTCGTGTCACCCATCAGTCAGAGAGGCTATTTCCAACCAGTTCGCGTCACTTCCTCACCCCTTCACGGTACCGTGCTGGGTCCTCTTCCCGTTTCTCTGTTTTCTTTCTCTTTCTCGCTTCCTTCTTCTTTCCCCCCTTATTCCGCCTTTAAACGGAAGAGCCGTGTGAACAGCCTATGCAAATGAGATGGTTATTACCCCACTGCTCATCAAGCCGCGCAGAGGAGACATTAATAGGCTGATGAATATGCATGTGAATTTGTTAATTAAGTTAATTATTCTGCTGAAAATGCATTCGTCTTCCAAGGACATCTTCCCCAGGATTTCAACCTGCTCCGCTCATTAGTCATGCGATATTTCATACACAGAGTGAGAGAGGGAGGCAGACAGTGGGAGGGAGAGCCGAGACAATGTGTTTTCAGCTGGGGTTGTAAAAGTATGGGGTAAAAATAATGCATTTCAGTGTCATCAGCCGCTCACAATGGGATGTGCAATAACCGCCCGTAATAGCAAACCATCACATTGGTTTTCAGTTATGGCACATTATGCTTAAAAAGTCCTAGCAGGAGTTTTCAGCATCTTTTCTCTGCACTTGCTTCCACCTCACTGGTTACTTCTCCCTAATTGCTTATTAAAACCCTCTTAAATGAACTTTTTTTGCCAACTTTCCAACACATTAATTAATTGTTGTATCCAATTAAGTGCCGTTGTGCAAATGAGCCTCATCACAAATGGTCCTATAGGGCTAACCCCTCCTTTTTCCATCTTTCTCTCCTCGTCTCTTGCTCTTCCCTCACTTCACCACCCTCCCTCCCCCCAGCTCATCTTCCCAGCTGCCCCACACACTTCAAGGCAGTCGGTGCCAAAAAGCAGAAACTGTGTCCTGATAATGCTTCACTGTTTCCTGGACTCCTTCCAGGCTTTTACGCTCACTGATCTCAAACTTGTACGTTGTAGGTGAAAAGCAAGCGGCTCAGTTGATTCCTTTTGTCTGGCACATTTCTACAAAGAGCATCTTAATAGGACCGATTCTCATCCAAGCACCAAGCCGTACAGAGAAATCTGTCGATTGCACTGTCTGCTTAATTTGTCTGGTGGCCACAGATTGTCAAGGAGGCTTGTACGTATCAAATAGTTTATCTCCATGCACAGCAGGTAAGACGTGAGGTTACCTAGAGAGGCTGTGAAAAAAGGAGGGTAATCAACTTCAAAGCACTCCATAAGGTTGCCAAGATGTTCGCACGTCAACATCCCGGCTCTGAAATCAAAAAACATGCTGGAGAAAGAGCTGCTGAACAAATGCTGTAAGGAAATGAAGAAGAAGAAAAAAATCTCCCTCTCTCTGGCTTGTTCATGTTGAATCTATATGAACACATACAAAAACATGTTTAGTGACTTTTTTATTTGTAAGTAAGAGCATGTATGACGAAGTGTATGTAGCTTGACAGTGTTGGATATTCAACATTTGCTATTAAAGCACCACAAATGTTGACTTAGTTATGAAAATAATTCAAACATATACCACTATAGCAGACATACTTTGGGACAAATTTAAAGGCACGTTTTTAAGTTAAATTTGTCCAATTTCACTTGTGGGGTTCCCCAAGGTTCCATCCTCAGCCTGCATTTTTTTTCATTATTGAAAAATAAAACAACCACATACAAAAATGACAATTTTAATATTACCTGAAACAAAAGATAACAGAAAGACAATACCAGCTTAGAGACAGTTGCATAACAGATCAGTGCTTTCAAAGATGGGGAACAATGTAATAGGAAATCACTCAGAGTTCCTTAGCATTCAACTAAAGCTGTGTCATTTTTGGTCTGACCTTGGTTTTAAAAATTGCATACTATTACCATCTTAAAAACAAAGTCAGAATACAGTCTCACTTGTCAAAATCTGTGCGTATTTTTATTTCCAGTGGGTTAGATATTTGTGATATTGTCTCTGCTTGCCTCTGTAACTAACTGATCAGGCAGCTGCACCTTAATTAAATTCTTGCTGCTAGAGTCCAAACAACAGCGTGAAGTCCTGAAATCACTTGTTCCTTGTTTGTAAAAGGGTCGATTTTATGAACTTCAAATCTTACAATAAAACACTGAATGGTCTCAGTCCCAGAGACAATGAAGAGTTCAAAAACAGGAGAAGGTAGCATTTAGCTTTTTAGCTCTGCAACTGCCTGACAAGATGTGCAGAAACTGCTAGGACTGAAAACATTTTTGTTTACTGTTGTTTTGAATAGACCTCTCTTTACTGTTGTTCCTTCTTTGCTCAATCAAAGGCTCCAGAGTCGTCTCGAGAACAGAGCCAGCCTTTCTCACCAGCTTGTTGAGCTTTTTAATCTCAGTGGTTCTGCTGCTGCAAGCCCAACAGATGATGGCAGAAGAGATTGTACTCTCTGCAGCTGATCTATAAAATGTGTGTGGCATCTTGTCTCTGACTAGTAGTCTGCTCAGTCCCTTCTTGTTCACTGTTGTGCCTCCATCCAGTCTGTTATCCAGGTGAAGTCCGAGATATTGATACGCCTTGACCACCTCCATGTCTTCCCCCATCGTGGAAAAGGTTTGTGATATATTTCTGTCAACTGAAATCTACAATCACAATCATCTCTTTTGTTTTTGTCACATTCAAGATGAGATGATTTTCCTCCACACCACACTCGAGTTCTCTCCACTCGGCGTTTTGTCCATCTGTGATACACCCAACCATTTCAGAGTCATCTCAGTCTTTCTGCAGATGTCAGAGGGAAAAGGGATGGTGAGAGTACAGTCCTCTGTGGTGCTCCTGTTCTTTGAACAACTTTTGAATTTCCTTTGGTATAAATGGTGCTGTACTAATGTGCTTTGTCTAATTTGCCTCTCTGACCTCGTATGATGTTGTATTGACACAATAGTGGTGAGATTAGGGTTTCCTGTGGTTTGAACCATCTGTTTTAAGACACTTTGATCTTTTTAGCACTGAAATAAATCTTTGTGACTACGTATCTTTATAGTTGCTGATTTGCTTCATTCTGATGCCTCCCCCTAACAGAAAAGTGTCTACAGAGCCTTGCAAATGTATTCTTATTTTTTTTTTCACTTTAATTACAATCAGATTTCAATGTGATTTATTGTTATTTTTGTGATAACCCCACATAAAGCACCTTGTAACTGTAAAGTGGAGAAAAATATACATGATTTTTTAAATTGCTTTTCAACGAAACATCTGAAAAGGATGGCATAAATTTGTAATTACCCTACCTGAGTCAATACCTTTGACCCTTTGCAAGTACGTCCCTTAATCATTCGAAACGCCATGATGGATGTCAGGAGTGAGAGACGGAAGTGTTGAAATTGTTTTCCCAAGTTGTTTTTGCCTGTTTATTCATGGCTTCTTCTTGCTCGAGTCAAGCTAATTTGTGTTTGAGTGTAACACACCTGGTTGGGGCTCATAGACAGCGGTATTTACAGAAGCTTGAAACTGCTAGCGTAGAAACCGACCCGTCCTCCTCCCTCCTGACGTGTTGATAAAATTATCCACTTTACCTGAATTCATACAAAATTATTTATGTCACTACGTTATAAACCGGAGCAGCATTAAAAACGTACAAAAGGCGAGACGCTAACCAGTTTTTAGGCTAGGCTACATGACGGTGGGGCACTGTTTCCATGGTTACTGGTGGTTAGACGCCAGTGATAGCCATTATGACTAACGGCTGCTGTGCTATCTTTCCTTGTTAAATGTTATACAATAAAATATAGAGTTTGTTTTTCACCCATGTCTGTTTGTGCAGCCGACCTGTGACCATTTTTACTGCGAAATCAACTAAATAGACGCGATATTGTGCGTTTCTTTGACAGGCTTTATAGGAGCGCACAGGTTGTTTCGACGTCCATCACGGTGGAGCGGGTGGCGTTTCGAAGAGAGTGACGTCACGTGCAAAGGGTCAATACGACTGCAGGTCTTCTGGGTTATGTCTCGACCAGTTTTCCACACTGAGAGGAAGAGATTTTATCACCCTGCTTCTCAGAACAGTTCAAACTCAGGTTGGATCGGGTGCTTCTGCACAATTTCATGTCTTTCCATAGATTCTCAGTTGGATTTAATCCTGGGCTTTAACTGGGCCATTTTAAATGGTTTAATCTGAACGATGACAGCTTTTTGCTGTCATTGTCCTGCAATATGTTGAATCTCCACCTCAATCTCAAGATGTCTTTTTACTTTGCTTCACTTATGCTTTTCTTTGGTGCTATTTCACAATGCTAGCCTTTTACAGTATTAATAGCTTTTCTGTCAACAGATCCTTCCACCTAAACTGTAAATCTTTGCAGCACCTCTTTCGTTAACATGTGCCATCGTCTCTGATAATGCTCTCCTGCCATGTTTTGGTAGGTTTGCAGATTTACAACATTCTTTCCATTGTCAGATGATTAATTGCCTGTATTTACACAAGGATTAAATTACACTGGTAAACTAATAATTAATTATGTCTCAATTTTAGGGATATCAGATCCAATAAAAAACACACCTTGTAAGAAATCTTGAAGCCCAAGTATTCTTTTTTCTACCTTACAATTATGTGCCTTTTGCATTGGGTTTATAAAATCTGACTCAAGCATTTTGCAATCTATGGTTGTAATGTCTCAAAATGTGAAAAAAATCAGTGTGTTTGAATACTTTTTTTAAGTAACCGAATGTAACATCTATGATATAGCTTTCTATGATGTATGTCATTTACAACAAATCCAGGAATAGGGGCTTTATTAAATAGCACTTTGATTACTTAAAAAGTAAGTAATAACTATAGGGTCAGAAGAAGGCGAGATGGTAAACCTCTCACCGCCATTCCTTTAAATATCGCATATTTTGAGCTCACTTTGTTGTTGATCTGTTATCAGTTAACAATGAACTCAATTAACAATCTTCTCAGTCTGTTATTTAATTATTTTGCAAATCATTCCAAACCCTTTTTGATGTGCATTCATGAAAGCTTAGTATGACTGTAGCATTACCTTTTTAAACATTTTCTCTCGATGCTCCATCATATGTGACAAACCATTGAGCTCCAAAAATGTATCTAAATTCAGCATTATGCAGAATCAACCTTCTCAACAGTTTGTTGTTTTTTTCTTCTTTGAGACACTTAACATGCAGTCTGTTGCTAAACTAACTAGAACATTTCTTCCTCATGTTAACAACATTGTGTGAAACAGTTCTCAGCACTGGCGCTGAACTTTCTCTTTTTTTGCCTTGTGTCTAGCTTTGGCCACTCTGCTGCCATCCAGACATGGCACTGATACACCCACCATGAAGATTAGGGGAAGATTTAGCTTTTGTGCCAGCCTCGCTCCCTGTGCCATGCCATCCCTCAGCGCAGCGGGGGGTCCCACTTGGCATGGCAAGGTGAACTAGCCTCTGATTGATGGGCAAGGTTTCAGCCTGCTACTGTGCTCCCTGAGGCTCGTGCCTCCTTTTCCTTTCTCCCACTGCTGTCTTGGCAGCACCGTCCAAATCCTCCTTCATACCAGGCAGCCAGCTAAAGCTCCTGATGGGCACATCAATTACAGAGTGGCACCTCCCCTCTTTTCTCGTGTCTATCTGTGGGTCTGTCTACTGTCTCAGACGATGCCAATCTGGTCCCTCTCCATCTCCTCTGCCTTCTAAAGCTGTCTCTTGTGACTGTTGTTTTAAACTCCTGTTCATAAATACAGCTTCACACATGCAGAAACGCACATGTATTCATGCACACACTCTCTGCTCCCTCTCACAAGCAGGTCATAATGGTAGGTGGGAAAACCCTCCCCAGAGAGCACTCATTGCCACAGGCTCAGCTGTACAATAGGCTCAGGTGTGTGTGTGCAGTATGTGCTTGTGTGTGCAAGGCATGGCTGCTTTAGTTTATTTCATTTGACTGTTAAATTAGTCTACATTTAGGTTTTTTTTTTGTTTGTTTGATTTAATGTTAAAAAAAAATAATACAATCATCAGCCATCATAAAGATATTTTAGGATATCATATTTAATTCAACTTGATTTGAAATTTGGTTGCTCTTGGTGAAACATAAATGTTTGCTTGCAGCACTGCGCCATCTACAGTATTCATGTAGAAACTGTCTTTAAACAGAGCGTCTTTTTCCCAATAGAGCTATAATAAAAGATAATATAATTATATGTGTCATAAGAAAATAAATAGTGAATAAAATAATTAGACTTTTTAAATGAATGTATTTTATCATTAAAAACCAATATGTAAAATTGGAATTCACTACTTTTAAAAATAATGTACAATTATTTCAGTTTTTAATCAGTTATTTCGTGCTTTCTTTGATGAAGTGCATCTCTATCTATCTATCTATCTATCTATCTATCTATCTATCTATCTATCTATCTATCTATCTATCTATCTATCTATCTAT
>CAEGAE010032936.1:0-10132 GCA_903067095.1 Girardinus metallicus | reverse complement strand
TATATATATATATTTGTTTTAAATACAATGATTTGCTGCCATTGACCTCACAAAGAAGAAAATATCAGAGTTGACGGCAACAACTTTTTATTTGGAAAGAGAGAAGTCAAGCATAAAAAAAAAACCCGCTGTGACGTGCTTCGTTATTTTAGCCACTTTTAAACTTTAAGGAGCTAATATTAGAATCGGATATGAATTGCATAAACAGTCGTCGGAAAAACGCAATTATTGCACACGTGTCGGAGCTAAAGGAACAGCGCAGTTACTTTGCAGTGGAACTTTACCATTTCCTGCATCCAGTGGAAAATCCATATTAATGAAAAGGGCAAACCTCCACAGCCAATTATCACATTAAACACCAGCCTTTTTTTTTTTTTTTTTTCTAATATATATTCTGAATTACCTACTACATCCCAATATAGATCCAAGCTGGGCCCGGCGGTAACTGGTGGAGGTGTCTTTCGCCTGGTGTCCTGGTGAGGCGGCTTTACGGCCTGCCAGGAGGACACAGCTCATTTATTGTGTTTTGGTCCCACCGCAGTCGGGGCGCATGAATGATCGCAGTCAGATTAGCGAGGCGCACTAACGAGCCGCCTTGCTCTGGGAATTAGCAGGCCTAGAATAACAGCGGTGGGCGCTGGCTGCCCCCAGCCCCCGGCAGTGGGCCGGAGCCGTGTGCGCGGGGAGGTAAATCAAGCCGGACAGAGAAGCATGTGCAGATTCAAGGAGAAACGTCACCTCGGATTTATGTGCGCAGTAAAAGACAAAAAAAAAAAAAAAAGAAAACTTCCTCCTTTTTTAACGGCCCTGGTTTCCTCCAAGCAGACGTTGGCTTCTCTCTGTCGCACTTGGTCTGACGGTTTTCGGACGCAGACCGCTGCCGCCGACTTCTCTGCCTCTCCTGTCATAAGTGCTCAGGCAGAGTCCGTCGCTCTCCGTCTTCTTCAAACTCGTCGTTTGCTGCTTTGATTACCTGTTAGCGCTTTCCAGACTCACCACATGCAACGTTTGTTCCTAACCTGGACTTCAAATTAATTAAGACGATACACATTTTTGATTTAGAGTCATTATTAACCGTCTAAAATAGAAATTATTCAGCTCGTTGTAACTGATTTCACAATTAATTGATTTGTTGCGACAGGCCTGGGAGATGCTAGGAAGATATTTACTGAAAAGTCTATAGTTGCTTCCATTATTTCACGTTTTCTAATCAAACAAGCAAAACCTCGACAAGTCTCATCCTACTGATATGCGCTAATCATTATATTCACAGAGCCTCAGTTACTTACAACTATTTGTACAGTTATTGCAAAGTTTTTACTCATTTTAAATAACGCGTCTTCTGGCATTTGCACATATCTGCTGCTGTGCAGTTTTTATTCTTGTAAAAAGCTTGTTTTTTTAATGCTCAAATTAATACAAATTCACATTTTTAAACATTTTTAATTAGTTGCGCAGTCTTTTGGACCGGAGTCGCTATTTTTCAATAACTGTGCAGTAGTTATGTTGACATTTTCCCTGCTGCACAGTGTTTTTGTTAGTCATAAACAAAATAATAGGATTTAAACTGAACAGAAGTCAGTTTAAATGCACTGGATGTTGTGTAAATATGTGTATAAATAGGAACATCATTGCTGCAGACCTGCCTATAACATGCTCCTTATTGATAGCAGCGATGCCCAGTTCAGTAAATAACGGTTCTATACAAACTCATGTGGGACACTTTTGTTATTACATTCATTAGCTCACTTTAACCGTCTAGAAATTTATTTCCCCCTCCCCCCAAAAATTACTTTTCAACTGTAATACAGGTCAGCCTGTTATACAGACTCAGGGTTTCTCTCATTGTGTTATAAGCCTGGCGGGCCACCAGGCTTTACTTGTGCCCCCACCAGGCTAAGCATTGCATATTTATTTAAATCTTTTGGAAATGTTTGCATTTTTTAAGACTTTATAGTTGGTGTTCAGTTATTAATCTTCCAATCTTTCAATAACGCATGATTATCAAGTGATATTTTCAAATTTCCTGTCAACTTTAAACATTCTTTAACTCAAAAGCACGACGGGCCGCTGGATGAATGACTTGGCACCCAACCTCCGGGTTAGCAAGTTTTCTGGGGGAAACCTTGCAGACCCATTCATTAAATTCGAATATTAGTGAAAAGTCCATTTATTTCAGGAACTTTATCACTAAGTCAAGCACATTTTATAAATTAACTACATACAGACAAATGCTTGAAAGCGTTCCTGTTAATTATGATGATTTTCTGCTTGCGGTTAATGAAAAAAATGACATTTAAAATCAAAATATAACACCAGACAAATAAAAGAATAACATTTGTTAACAGAAATGCAACCTTAATTAAAAACATGTGTAACAGTTGACAATTATGAAACAGAAGACATAAAATTCTGTCCAACGCCATCATCAAAATCATCACAAATAATTATAATCAAATATGTAATGATCAATGTTCCAGTTATTGTGAAGCAAAGGCGAACAGGTGGGACTGTAGTCTTGATTTAAAGGAACTCAGTGTTTCACATTTATTGACTATGGCTCCAACCTTCTCACAGGACCGTACTTCAGAAATGTCAAACTCTTCCTTTATGACATCAGGATGTCAAAGCGCATGAGTAACTTTGCTGAAAATGAGAAATACCAATGAGATCTCATCAAAAAACCTTTTATTTTGGAAGAACACAGGCACAAAAAAACCTCACCAGGAAGGAAGACAGCAACTATAAAGGCAGAAACAAAGTAAAAGACTCACCCGATGCAGAGGTGTAAACACAAAGCAGTGAAACGTTGAACCGAATCCCGGCGCGTCGTCACTGGACGTCACGTTTTTGGAGTTTCAGTCGTCTGACCCGAAGCGTCTCTCTCTCCCTTTCTCTGTTTCAGAACCGGCCTGGAGGCCATCATGGAGACGTACGCTTTCTGGAGGCCTCCTGTGAGGACCCTCACGTTTGAGGATTTCACCAACATGCAGAAGCAGCAAGGTACGCTAATCTGCGTTCACTTTCCAAGAGCAAATCCTTTGGGAAATAATCTGTCAGCTAAATTCAGTCAGTCAGCTTTTAATTTTGTTGGCGAACCTCTTGGTGGGATTTCATCTGCTGCAAAAAACCAGATGGGAGAGCGCTGGCAGCTCTAACAGCGTAAATTTAATTTATTGTGAAGGTCAGAAATCCATGAGATGACTCATTTCACTGTGAGTCATTATATTTGTGTTTCCCTCAAGAAGGCCAACAAACAAAATATTTGACGCAGAGAACGAGCTGGAGAAATTTGACGATTTTGCACCTGAAACGAACAAGCCGTAAAACTGAACTTTGCTTTCTTAAAGCTTGCCGTCCTGGGATTTTACTGTTGTGCTTTGCAAAAATGTATATTTTGTCACACTAAAACCGCAACGTAATTGTCGGGTTTGTCGAAAGTGTTCCACAGTTTTTAAAATTTCTCGCTGAAAAAGCTTACTGCTAAAATGAAAAATCGTTTGCAGCATTTGGACTCAGCCTCCATCCAGTCAGTTCAGTACACTGCAAAAACACGATGTCTTAGGACACTTAAAAGAAGACAACAATAAAATTTCAACATGATACAAGCAGCTTGCTTTAAAGTCAATAATTTCTTTGTATTTATGAAAAATGTCTGGTTATAAGTGGAAATAATCTGCCAGTGGAACAGGACATTTTTTCCATTATTTACTTAAAACAAGCTGCTATTTCTTGCTGAAAAGTTGCTTATAAGTTAATTTTGTCTATTTCAAGTGAACTAAGATATTTGCACTAGAAGCTAGAGTAAAAAAAAATACGTGGTAAGATTGCGACGAACTTAACAGAACTGCTGCTCCACGCAGATTTCTGCCTGCACAAGTCACCTAATCAGTCACATCGCTAGTTTTTGATTCCCTTCCACTAATTCCTGTCGCAATAAACAATAAATCAATTAATTGCATGATAAATTAAAACAAGCTCAGTCATTTTCATTTGCACGATTTATCGTTTTTCTCTTTCTACCAAAAACTGGGTGACAAAAATCTTCAGTCGACTGGTCGCTTTTTTTAAAGGACAATTTTGTTTGCAGAGCCGTCATAATTCGTTTTATTTGCTGTTTCTGTTGTTTTGTTTATTCATTCTGGTTATTTAAAATGTCTTCCAGCTCCAGTGTTTAATCGTTGATTAGAATTTGAAGTTTATTGATATTTGAGAACGTGTCGTTATATTACCTGAAGATGGTCTCGATACAAGAATGTTATTGTTCATCGATAACTTCCGGGACGATTTATCGTCCGGCAAAATTTCTTATGGCCTGACTAGACCTTGTTTGGCTGAAGTCAAATGCATAATTTCCAAACTTTTATTACTAAAAAGAAAAACAGAAAAAGTTGAAAATTTTTTTTTTTTTCTATTTCAAAAAATAGGCCACTTTGTTGGCCTATCACTACATTTCAACACAACTTTATGATTGTAACCCGAAATAAAAGTCAGCTTTACTTTCCATCATGCGCGTATTTCATCTATTTCTTCACAACTGCTTGATTTTTGTGATCTGTTCGGGGTTTCGGAGCAGCGGGTGAACGCACCAGGTGCGTCGCTATCCCGACGTGAACCTTTCTCTGCATTTTTCCACCCCCTCCTCTCGTATATCACCGCACACTGCATCAGACATGCCTGTCCTTCACTTGAGCTTGGCCATGCGCCGCTTTTCTGGCGGGTCCGCCTGCGTCTGCTGAACTTTTCACATCGCGCGCAGGCCTCCGGTACGAAAGCATTTGGACCGCTCGGAGTCACCGTCAGTGCTGCGCTCTCTCCCCCTCCGGTGTCGCCCAAAGCGAGGCTTAGTAATGGCTCATTTCAAAGACCTCGTCGCTGTGGAATAGCTTTCTTTTTTTTTCCTTCTCTGTTTTTTTGTGCAAATTACCACTGGAGGTCAGTGTGACGTGGTGCTAACATGTGTTTGTCATCCTAAAAATCCTCTGCAGTAATTAAGATTTAATTAAAGTTTTTACACCGTCTTTGTCACCCCGTGCGGACCCCCGTCTTTTTTTCTTTTCTTTTAATTTTTGCTAGTATCTGTGTGCGCACGCGCTGCTTTCACATCCTCCTCGCGCCTCCTTGAAGCACCTTGAATCCCGCAAACCGGAGGAAAACATGACATCACCACGCTATCGTTCTCTCTTGGCTGAGCGGTGCTGACCGTATTATCGAAGGCATATGGTGCAAAATCACGAGAATCCCGGGCCAAGCAAGCCCTGGACCGTTTAGCCGTGCCTCTCCTCCTCGTTCTGGTTTCAAGCTGAATTTCTCCGACAGCAGCAGCGGCGGTGGCGGGAACTCCTGCCAGAGTCTCATTAATCGAAAAGTATGTGATTGATATACCACAGCTAATCTTTCACTCCGAGAGGCCTGACTTGTGGTCATCGTCTGCTTCAACAACGTTGCGCTTTATGTGCGTCTTACGTGTGTGTAAGACGCACATAAAGCGCGTGTGTGCGGGTGTATGTGTGTGTGTGTGTATGCGGAGTGGCCATGTTGACCAGCCAAATGTTTTATGGTCCGTGCGTGATGGGTGTCAAGAAGTAAAACTTGCAGTTATTCTGAGAGGGAGAGAGTTAAAAAATAAAAAAAAAACGAATAAGAGTGGTGTGTGTATTTAACTGGCCGGAGGGAGAGCCAGAGTTTTGTTCAGCTTACATTATCGGTCTGATTCAGTGCAGGTGTCCAACCTGGACATACTCCCTGCTAGCAATCACTCTGAACCAGGGATGTCCTGATCAGAATGTTTTATTTAAATTTTTTTGTGTGTCCAGTTCTGATCTGAATTATTTTAGATTAGGAACCTGCTGATAAGTAAGGAGAATAAAAACTGTGATTGTTGTGTTTTGGCCGTTTTGCTGTTCCCTGGAAGTTTGTTCCAGATTTGTTGTGCATAGAAGCTGAATGTTGCTTCTCCAGAACCAGAACCAGTTAATGATTTTTCTTCATCTTGGATTTTAAGATGGACGTGTTTTTGGTCGTTAATTTTCTTTTCTCGGCCATTATTTGTTCATGGTCTACGAATCATTTTTACTTACTTTGACCTTCTAACTGGACCTTCGTGCTAACTTCTCTTCAAATCCCAGTTGAAGTTTTCTGGAGGGTTTCCGCCAGAAAACTTTCTAAACCCGGTTTTTGGGGCGCTAGGGCAGTCATTCATCCAGCCGGCCACCATGTTTTTGAGTTAAAAAAAATTTCAAGGTGACAGGAAATTTGAAATGTTCACTTGATAGTTATGCGTTGTTGGAAGACTGGAACATTAATACATAAACACCAACTATAAAGTCTTAAAAAGAGGCAATACTTAAAAAAAAACTGAAATTAACAAACAATGCTTAGCCTGGTGGGGGTGCAACTAAAGCCTGGTGGCCCGCCATGTTTATTACACCGTTTTTTACCCTGAATCTGCGTTCACCGGCTCTGTCTGCGCTTTGTTTTCCAGGTGGCAGCACCGGGACGTCTCCCACCACCTCCAGCACGGGAACACCTTCTCCGTCCGGCGCGGCCCACCTCCTGTCCCCCTCCTGCTCCCCTCCCGCCTTCCACCTGGCCCCGAATACGTTCAACGTTGGCTGCAGAGAGAGCCAGCTCTGCAACCTGGGCCTGTCGGAGTACCCCGCCTGCGCCCGCAGCAACATGGCGGCCCTGCAGGGCTACGGCGGCCTGGCCGACGGTTCCTACGGCCGCCTCCAGGCGGCGGGGGGAGCCGTGGCGTCCGCCCAGCCGTCCGAATCCTTCCTGCCGCAGAGGACTTCCTCCCTGATCGCCGCGGGCATGCAGGGCGGCACCCACAGCTCCCTGGCCGGCGGCGGAAGCGGTGGAGGCGGCGGTGGTGCTGGCGGCGGCAAGATGGACGCCTACGGCGGACAGCTGGGCTCGTTCCCAGCCTCCCAGCTTCAGTACGTGATGCAGGCTGGCGGAAGCTCCGGTTCCGCCTCGTCCTCTTCGTCAGGGTCGTCTCCATCCTCCGCCCACATGTTCGGCGGCGGCCACCACCACGTGCAGCAGGGATCTTACAACGCCTTCTCCCTCCACAACCCCTACAACCTGTACGGATACAACTTCCCCGCCTCGCCTCGCCTGGCCGCCAGCCCGGAGAAGCCCCAGGGGGGGCTGCTCTGCTCCTCAGCGCCCGCCGGCGCCTTCGCCGAGCGCCAGTACCTGCCCAACGGCGGCATGGACACGATGCACATGATCGGCAACGCGGCGGGCGGCCAGCAGGGCGGCAGCTCCTGCGACGGGCGTCAGTACGGCTCGTCCTCTCAGATGTCCATGCACATGGTGTGAAAACTCGACCTCGACCTTCTCCGCGGCGCTGAAACGATTTCAGGGGAAAAAAGGGAAGGGAAAACAAAACTGCAGTTGGTGAGTGTTGGTTTAAACCAACAGAGTTCACCTTTCAGAAACACGCCTACCACTCCAAACCCAATAAAAACAAAAGCAGGTACAAACTTCTATTTAATTATTTTATAATGATCTTGACAGCAGCTCAATGTTCTTACTGTTTGAAGGCAAATTTGGAGAAGTGGAAACGGAGTAGAGAAGGAAGTCTATGTGTTACGGTGCAATAATAATAATAGTAATAGAAACAGCTCCAGTGTCATCCAGAGGGTTTTTTATCTTTCACTTCAAGCAGCGCTTGTACCGTTTCGGATGAGGGATGTCAAAGAGTCGGCGTCTCTCAGTGGAGCTCGAAGGTTTTGGACAGAATGAAAGGGACAACTGGACAGCACCAGTGAGCGGTTCACTGCTGGAGGTGGAGGACCTGGGCGAGGTGGAGGCTGCTGATGGAGGAAAACAGAGCCTGTTCTTATCATTGTACAGTAAAATGTGAGAACAGGACTCCAACCAGACAACTTCACCCACCTGTTTTCTGCAAAAACTGGAACTCCTCACAACATTTCCGGGATTTATGTGATTACATATAATTATACATATGCATATAGTGGAAAAGGATTTGCCTCCTTGCAGATTTTTTCCTGCATTTTTTCTATTTTATCACACCTAAATGTTTCAGATCATATCAGATAAAGATAATCTGAGTAAATACAAAAATTAGGATCATGAAATGACTTTGAGTGTTTCCACACCTGACAGTCTGGTAGACTCGGTTCGATTGTTGCATTCTCAGCAGTTTGCTTTCACACTTTGAAAAACTTGTTCCCCTCCTCGCCTGTGGGGGCGCTGCACAAAGAACTAATGAAGGAAACGACACAAAAACGTCTAAAGAAGACACTGAGCACAACTTTGTCCTTCACAAAATGTAAGTAGCGCCACATTTTAGTGGTTGTAGGATTTCTTTTGCATCTCTGGTGAAAAACCACGAGCCATTTTTTCCTCTAGAGCTAGACACAAGCGTTTGTTTTGGTTACCCAGAATGCCCGGCGCTACAACCCGCTTCCTGTTTTTGGAGCGGTTTCTGGTTCGCTTACATTCATGTATGCGTTTGAACCGCGCCAGCGTTCACTTCAACCTAACAGAGACCTCGGTTTGTGGGGGTTTGCTTTTTTGACTCGCTTCAGAGTTCGCTTGCGTAGTCACACATCCCCAAATGAACCGGACTTTCTAGACAAACAAACTAGAGTTTGATTAAAGCGAATGGCGCCTTGAACACAACCTGTCTAACAACATGAAGCATGCCGAAGATCTCAAAAGGATACACATTGTCTCCTACTCTAAGAAACAGAATTATTGACATCCATCTGGACTCCAGTAAACCAGAGTGAAGGTCCATTTGATCATCGTCTGGATGCGGACACTGACTAAGTTATTAGCTGCGTTTCCATTACAAGCAAGTGCAAAAGCTTTTAAATACTCTAATAATGATGAAAAGACACAATTTCCCAATTGTGATGTTTCCGTTTCCTTTTTTGGGGGGAATTTGCAGTCTGCAATTTTCCAGAAGAGCTATGGATCCAACTCCTTCAGATGACAAACTTTTGATGAGCTTTGCAATGCACCAGAACCAGAACTTTGTGATGCACACCTGGCTTTGCTGGAGCCGGCTGTGCATTGTCCAAGGTGGACAGTTCCTAAAAATAAGTATGTTGCTTATGTATGCAAACTGGTGTGACTAGTGTGATACAAACAAAGTGTTTCCATTGGAGTCTTTTTCAAAATGCATTCATTTTGATACGGCCAAAAAAACAACCTTTTCGTACAGCAAAAATGTATCAAAAATTGTGAATTTGTTTTTTGTTTTGTTTTGTTTTTTTGTTTGTTTTTTTTTGTTTTTTTTTTCAAAATTGCCGTGTTTCCAATAAGCAAATTCATTTTCGTAATTACAATTTGTATCCATAGATCAGTTTGTGACCTTTAGGGTGAAGGGCATTTGGAATATGTAACAAGACAAAACCCCAAAGCTCCAAACTTACTGCATTGGAAAGGTTTCGGAGCAGTTTGGACAAAGACTGGGCTTGAATCTAACGAACATGCTGTGGTTTGACCTTTCGCAGATTGCTCGTGTTTGAAAACTCCTCAAGGTGGCTGAATAAAGCCAGTCTGTGAAGTCAACCACAACTCTTTGACAGCAATGTAAAAAGACTCATTGTCCCTTAATCTTGGGCAGCAGTGGCTCAGCAGGGTGGGGTTGCCCATGTGGCCAATGGGTTGCTGGTTCAGACCCCCACTCAGTCTGTCTCAGACTTTGCTGTTGTGTCCTTAGACAAGACGCTGGTGGTGGTCAGATTGAATTTCAGACTCCCTTCTGTTGGTCCACATCCAGGGCAGATGTTGGTTAGCTACGTTGTACCTACGAATGAGTGAATGACCGATTGTAGCGTACGGCGCTGTGGAGTCCTCCGACTTTATAAAGCGCTAACAAGTGCAGGTCGTTCACCATTTTACCATCTTCTGACACTGTTCGGCAGTTGTTTCCACCAGGGTGGCCTCAACTAGCTGTTAGTTTTAGAGGTCAATGATTTTCTCATGTTGGTTTGGATTGTTCTTTTCATCTTGGTTAACTAAAGTTTCATATAAAACTCCGGGTTAAAATAAGACACATTTAAGTGTGGCAAAAATAGAAGAACTCTTCTAGGAGACAAACACTTCTTCACGGTATTATATATATATATATATATATATATATATA
>CAEGAE010032934.1:0-10901 GCA_903067095.1 Girardinus metallicus | reverse complement strand
TAGTTTGTTGCATGAATGTTTAAATCTTTGATTGTCGGTAAAATCGGCAGATGAAAAAACCTCACAAGCCTCAAACTGCAGCTTGGATTCACTGCAGACCCAGAACGATCAGAACCGTTTGGGTCCGTTTGCAGGGATCAGCCTCAACATCACAGGACTGGAGATGAAGCAGAAATCTTCATCACTCAGTGTTTGTTGCATTCACAGGCTGGATTAAAACGTGGTTATTTTCTGTTGTAACAGAGGAAACGTCCCGTCAGCCGGTTCTGACCGTCTTCCCGTCAGCCGGTTCTGACCGCGTTCCCGTCAGCCGGTTCTGACCGTCTTCCCGTCAGCCGGTTCTGACCGTGTTCCCGTCAGCCGGTTCTGACCGTCTTCCTGTCTGTTGCAGAGTGAAGCTGCCTCCCATCCAGAAGAGCCTGTGGCAGACGGCGCTGCAAGAATGGACGGGATGATCTGTTCTCCTCTGCGTCGTTTCGATGGATCTGGAACTTTTCTTCTATTCTCCTCAAACTATCAAAGTTGAATAAAAACCAGTAATTTAAAGAGACTAAATGTTCAGGCTTATTTCCACCAGCAGGGGGAGACACTTCCTTAAACTCCCCCGAAGCCGTTTGTCTCTAAAGCAGAAGAAGCTGCAGGTTCTCTGTTCCTTCACTCAGTCAGGAGGAAACATGCTGCATGAAACTTCATGTATTTAAGAGTTTGAATAATAAACTGAACCTGATGCGTGTTTGATTCTGTATGAACTAAGCAATGCTGCTAAAATAAAAAACATCCTTAGACTCATTACCTTGTAATCATAAAGTTAAGGTCCAACCTGGTGACCAGAACTATTTTCAGAGTTTCAGAGGATAAACCATCAAAACGATCTGCTTCATCGTGTTTCAGGCTTTTCTCCTGAGTGTAATGAAATATTGACCTCCAGGCTTCCGTAGGATTTAGTGAGACGGTGAAAAGATTAAATTCATTCATTTCATTCAGGCTTAAAGCAACTGGAAGAACAAAATGAAACGATGACATTTATCATCGTAGAGCCGTCTCTCTTCATGCAGGGTCACCAGAGGTCAGAGGTCAACCGGGGTCAACTGGCTGTCCAGAGGACAGAAAACTCCTCAGGACAGTTTAGAGACCAAACCAGCCATGCTTTGACTAAACCGTGCAGCTTTACAGTAAAAACTAAAAACTAAATCTGATGTTTCCATCCAACATCTGATCATTTCAGTCATGAAAAGTTTATAATCTTAAAATAAAAATAAAAACAGAAAAAAAATCTTATCCAGGATTAAAAATTCAAAAATGTTAAAATGTTTTACATCTTCAGAAGTCAAAGTTTCATCAAGTCAAAACCAAACAGCTGTTGGATTTATTCTGAACTTTATTTACATTAAAACTGTTTATTTTAAAAAACAGAGTGTGACAGTGCGAGCGCTAAAAGGTTAGAAAAATATAAAACACGACTTTTATCAGAACTCGTTGCACAGTGAAACCGGACAGAACTGGTACCGACCTGGACGGATCACGTTCCAGAACCGTTTCAGATTACAGCTCAGGTTTCATATTCAAAGCAGTTCATCTGAAACGGTTCCAGCTCCGGTTCTGTTGGGTCCATTCAAAGTTCGGCTCAAACTGGGTCGGTCCGAATAACCCAAAGTACCACCAGAGCCCAAACAATGGGTCCATGTAAAGATCCGACCCGTCCACATAAAAACATTCCCTCAGAACCGAGCCAGAGAACCGACCCAGAGAGCCGACCCAGAGAACCGAGCCAGAGAACCGACCCAGAGAACCGACCCAGAGAACCGACCCAGAGAACCGACCCGTTTCCTGCCGAGTATTTATGGAAATAAAACTCAGAGCTGCTGTGGAAACTTTGATATTTTTAACATTCAGGCAAATTTCTGCCGCAGAGAGGAACCCACCAGAACGGGTCGGACTGGACCAGAACCGGCTGCTGGTTCTGTGTAGCCCTCTGTCTGAATGAAGCAGCAGAACCGCCGGAGCCGGATCGGATCCGGATCGTTTGCATGATTCTGTCAACAAGATTTGATTAAAAGGGAAAATCTGCAGCTGCGTCACAAAACTGTTTAAATTTAGAAACAGAACCAGAACAGAACCGGAGCCAGGACAGAACCGGTACCAGAGCAGAAACAGCAGGTCCCGCTCAGACTCCAGGGCTTAAATGAAAATATTTACATTTCGGTTCTCTTCCTCCCAGCAGACAGGAAGTGATGTCAGGCCAGTCATCTGCTGCCGTTGTTGCTGGTGAGGAGGAAGATGACGATTCCGGTGAGGAGGACCATCATCATCACCACGGAGGTGAGGAGGAAGGCCCGGCAGACGGGTCGACCCGTCAGGCGGAACAGGGCGCCGCCCACGCCGCTCCCCGACCCCCCGCCGCCCCTGGAGGACTGGCTGGGAAGCCCCAAGTCCAGAGTGCGGTTCACCGACCTGAGAGAGGTCACAGACCGGCGGCCCGGCCGACCCGCCTGGCCCGGCCCGTCAGACGACCTGCAGACAGAACCGGATCAGTCAGAACCAAACTGGATGCAAGGCCACAGATACCGATGGAGCAGCAGAGTTCCTGACAGGGAGCTCTGTCCTCCATTAGCACCTGCAGCAGCGAGTACATGAGCATGATAGACAGCATTAAGCCCCTCCTCCTGACTCTGATTGGTTGGTTTTGGTTCAAAACATCCAGGCTGGTTCCTAACAGACCGACATGAAGCTCCTGGAGCGACAGAAACCAACCAAATATGGACCAGAACCGGTTTCCTCTCCCCAGGTCTGGAGCTACAGACTTGGACTAGGCCATGAAGCCTGGTCTGTTGGGGAAACTGATAAACTCTCAGCCAAACAGCTAAAGACAGATTTAACCATATCCTCTGGGTTTTTCTAGTTCAGTAACATAAAACTGAAAATGGAAATGTGTAGCATATTTAATGTAAAGAAGCCATTTTGTTTACATGGTGAGTTTAAAGCCTGCAGGTTCTGATCCTCTCTGCCTTCACTCAGATCAAACGTCGCTCCTCCAGCAGGTCCACGCAGACGGACTGTGATGTCCGTTATATTAATGATTAAAACGGTGTTTAGATCTCAGTTTGTCATTGACCTTAACATGACCTTGACATTCACCAGAGGGACGGATCATCAGATCTGAAACCTGCAGTTTGTTGCTCATCTCTGATTATTTTCAGTCAGTTTTCGGCGTTTAGCTACATGCTAAGCTGCATGTGAGCCAGGTTTTCATAACTAACCGGCTCCAATAAAATGATTCAGCAACACAAAAACATTCCAGTAAAGATGACCTTTGACCTGCTGCAGTCAGTTTCCTCATTGATCAACAGATCACTGAGTTTGCAGCTCAGGTTTGGAGTATTTGGTTCCTGAGCCAGACGCACCAGGAGCGTTTCTTCAAATAACGTTAGATTTCATCTCGGAGATTAAATAATTCTCATCTCAGAACGCTTCAGGACAGATTAGATGTCTGATTGACAGGTCAAAGGTCGATCTCATTCTGCAGGATTTCCAGTTTGATGGAGCAAAAACTCTGCAGCTCAACTTCAGATTCAGCTTCACTCAGCAGATTGAATGACCTAATTCTGACCTTTAACCCCTAAAGATCAGACTTTTGAAACTTTCTGGAACCAAAGTTCCAGAAAGTTTACTTACTCGATACTTTTCAAAGCGTCTGCGGTCTGAACGGCCATGTTGGATTTTATTAGTAGAATTAAAAAATTCACAGAACAAAAAGACGAAACTGACCTTAGAGAAGTTTCCTCGCCAACTTCTTCAAATTAAACTAAATTGTGAACAAAATTTGTGCCAATGTTGTTTGTGCTGCTGTCATTTTAAAGATATTAAGTGTCCAGAGGTCAAAGGCCAACCAAGACCCCCGTATTAAAATCTAATGAACTATGGGGTCAATCAACAGTTACTTTTGTGCAGGAAAAATTGTTTGTTATAATTTTTAACATAAAAACGTTTCCAGATATGAACGGCCTTCAGCCACCACAGTTTATATCGATTAATTGTTTCTGCAGCTAAAATCTTTGCAGCAGCTGATTGACGCCTCGACTGAGTAAATGTGGCTGGTTGACCTTTGATGACCTTTGGAGACATTTATCTTTAAAATGAGAGCGGCACAAATGAAAGTTTTTGCTGCACAAACATTTTTGTTTAATTTGAACCTGCTGAATGAACGTTGCCACAGTAACACAATGACCCCTGACCTTTAGTCTTAAAGGAACTGAAATTCTGCAGGAAGTCGCCTCTGTTCTGCTTTAGACAGAAGAGCCTAGAACCGTGTGACTCCAGGTGAGGCTGACCTTTTGACCTGCAGCTTCCCCTTGTTGCGGACGAAGCGGATGCTGTAGACCCTCTGCATGGCGGCCGGCAGGTAGGACAGGACGTCCGAGTCGGTGGCCAGCTTAGGCAGGCCGAGGGGGGGCAGCGGGGTCAGGCCGCGGCACAGCGGGCACTGGATGGCGCTGGGCTCCGGAGACTTGATGTTCATCCGCGCCAGGCACTCCAGGCAGAAGGTGTGCTTACAGTTCAGCATCTTGGGGCAGCGGAAGACGTTGTTGAACTGGCTGAAGCAGATGGCGCACTCCAAGTCCGGACCCGACTCGTCAGAGAACTCCGTCTGGGGCGGCTGGAGGTCCGGGACGGAGAGCTGGAGGTCCGGGACGGAGAGCTGGAGGTCCGGGACGGAGAGCTGGAGGCCAGCGGGGGGGTAGGGGTTACCGATGGGGCTGAAGGCCGGCAGCGGCAGCATGGAGCTGGGGGCGGGGCCTAGGGGGGCGGGGCCTGTGGGGTCGAGGCCTGGGGGGGGCAGAGTGCTACGACCCGTCTGGATGAACGGAGGAACGGACGGGTCCACGGAGTAACTGGGGTTAGAGGCCGAGTACGGAACCGGACCGGCAAAAAACCCAGACACATCGTCTCCGTACGGATTCATGGCCGAGCCGAGAGGAAGCCGAATCGCTGGATGGAGGCGGAGCTTCAGACAGCAGGAGAACGGGGAGCGGCGGCCGGACGACGGGCGGCGGCGGCCGGACGACGGAGAACGGCAGTGTTTGGTTCCAGCTTCAGTCTTCACTCCATCATGACTTCCTCACAGCTGGGAGAGAGAAAAACACAGACACTAAATATTTCTCACTGTACTCATAAAAATATGAGAGAAAGTTCCCAAACCGACGGTTCTGACCCGATAACCACACAACTCCTGGTCAGAGAGAAAGTCAGTGTTTCAGTGATCAGTTTCCTGGATTTCCTGGCCGTTGATCTGCTAAACTCTAAACTGTCCTGATCATTTCTTCATCTGTTCTGGTTTATCTTCCATCTTCAGGATAAAATCTGAACGGTGAAAAATAATTTCAGAAGCAGCAGAACAGTTAATGTTAAGCAGCTCATTTCATGGCCTTTAGTCATTTTTTACTCCAAATCTAAGATGGTCACTGGACCCGTCATCAGGAACGGCTGACCTGCAGCCAAACTCTCCCAGCTGTAAATCCTGACCTGAACTCACTGACCAGACTTTCACATTTATAATAAGATGTTCAGGTTCGTCTTAAATCACCATGACAACAGAAACAAAGTGAAACTTTTGGGTTTAATCAGCTGCTGAAGGTTCCCAGGCAGCAGAAGGTAGAACTGAAGCTCTGCAGCAAGAAGGTTGTGGGTTTGAATCCCAGTCTGGGGTTTTTCTGCATCTTTTCCCTTTGGGGCGACAAAACTCAGGCGACCTTTTATGACCCGTAGTTTCAACATCGGGCACAAACAGCTGAGGACCCGACAATTAAACACCTGAAAACCTGCAGAGCCGCGTTGTGGCGCCTGAACCAACCCGTCTGGTTCTGCCTCTGACAGATGATCCAGTCGCTGCCTGATTTCACCAGGGATCAAACCAAGACTCCTTCTGCATTAGTTACAGTCAGATCATCGCGCATCACTGAATACGTAGCAATAACTTTACTGATACAGTCTGACTGTAACTATGAGACGGATCTGAAACACGACCCAGATTTCTCCTCCGAGCAGAACTCAGGACCCAAACTAACTCTTCATGCTGGTTGTCATGGAAACAGACTAGTTTCCTCAGCCAAAAACCAATAAACACCAAACATATTTCATCCTGAACACCTAAAAGATCAGCTGATGGACTCAGACTGAGAGGAAACAAATAAACTAAATATTTTAATCAAGTCACATCGGATCCATGAACCTCTGGGAAAATAAAGTCACAAACAGATTTCTAAACCTGAACCTGCTGGAATCTGTTTACACACATAGATTTTAAAGTTTAAAAAAGTACTGAAACTTTTCCATCTGCATAAAACACATTTGACTCAAAATGTCGTTTTACTCACAGGAACCTGATGGCTCCAATTCAGTGGAAACAACATGAGCGTTGATCCCTGAACTCTGCTCTTCCTGTAACGAAACGTCAGAATATCCACTGTAGAAAAGCTCCGAAACAAACTCAACCCTTAATCAAGTTGGTCAGAAGTTCCTTTAAAAACTTAAAAATCTGATCTTAAATTATAACTCCAGGATGCCTCCTGTGCAGTCAGAGTTCCTGCCTGCAGCCTGACGGCTCCTCTCTGACACAGCGGCTCTCTGTAGCCGACCTGATGAACATTTCCATGGGTTTGCATACGCTTCTCTAAAACTGGATTCTGTTCTGAGACCCACAGAACCAACTGAACACGTCTGATGTAGCGGGAGCTGAAATTTGCATCGTCCGTATTATTTACAAAGGGAAATAAGATGCAAAAGATTCAGGCCTGTTGGTGTGGAAACGCTGAGCAGGAATCACCTGGACGGCTCCAAACAGCTGCTGGGAGATTCAGTGAAGGTCAGATCCAAAACAACAACACGGGTCTGACTTCATAAACTGAAAGTAAAATGTAGGATTTATTTCAAGTTTATCAAACTGAAAAAGCTTCTTGATTTACAGAACAGTTGGTTTTTTTGCTCCATATTATCACTTAATAATGTGCAAACAACCTTAGTTATCAATTCAGTTTTTAAAACTCTGATAAAATACAGTAACAATAAATAAATACTTAAAAAGGATGAGATTAACTTCAAAACCAGCTTAGACCAAGAAAATGTTATTTTCAACTCTTGTATCATTTCAGGCAATTAAATACACAAATGTAACCCTTAAGCTTCATGTCATAAAATAAGCAAATAAAATCCTAAAGGTTGAGACAAATGAAGACTTTAGAGATTATTTAGGCGGGTTGGTTTATGTGAGCTGAGCATGTGTTGCCCTGACAACACATTAAACTGTTTTACTTTAAGAAGGTTCAGCAAGAAGCACAAAAACAGTTTACAGTTTTGATCATGAACGGATGAATGAAAGCTGCCTTTCTTCCTATTTTGGGGAGATTTTAATGTAAATCAATCCGTGGCTCCATAAGCTCACCGCTGAATTTAACTTTTAAATATCAGTTATTTTTGCTCATGCAAACAATCAGCGCATTCTGCGATTCTGCGCAGCTTCGGTTCTGGTTCTGGTTCTGGTTTTACCTTTATTTCGTCCCAACCTGCAGGTTCTGTAGATCCGGTCCAGAACTCAGATTCTGTTTCCTGTCAGTGAAACGCTGCAGGTTTACAGATCAACAATCTGTGGAGCTTTTCTGCAGTTTGAAGACTGACGCACCTGAGGAGAGTGACGCTGATTGTTGCTCAGGCTGCGCAATTAACGCAAACGCTTCAGATCTTTAGATGCGGGGTAAAATCCGTCCATCCTTCTTCTTCCACCCTTTGTCCCCCTGGGGTCAGGAGGAGTGCTGGTGCCCATCTCCGGCTGTCAACGGGCGAGAGGCGGGGTCACCTGGACGGGTCTACGGGGTAACAGTTGATCCTAAAAATGAATCTTTAGGACCAGGAAAAAACTAGTGTAACACGGACAGAGGCGAACAAAGAGTTTCTGGGGCCCTGAGCAGAAAATGGTTCCAGTTTGACTAATTTATGACAATCCAGTCATAATAGCTCCAATATACATGAGATATTTTTAAACGTTAATTTAATTTAACAACTTATTTTTGTAGCTATATAGTGACACAGTTGACCAATAAAATGATTTGCTAATTACATAAAATTTGTTTAAATAAAAAAAATATGCATTTATTTTTCAGTATTTAACAGTATTTTTTTTTTCAGTGCTCAAAACCAAAACTGCTGAACTAATAAGGATGAACATGATCAAATGGTTTTCCTTCTTTTTCAGTAAAAAATCTATTTGGGAGACTTTCATTTCCGGCTGTAATTTTCCTGCTACCGTTGGATGTAGTGATGTGCTTATGTGTCGTAAGTAGGAGGATTTCTATGAAGGTGTATTAAATGGTGTGTTGAGGTTGTAAGCTTGGCAACCTGGCTGTAGCAGGTGACTGATTTGGGAATGGGATCACCTGTTCCTAGCTCTATAATAGAGCTTAACAGATGAAACTGCTTTAAAACTAGAATGATATAGTTAAGGATGATGGGCCTCCTGTTCCCCTTCGCCAGATTTTGCAGGACAGCAGCTTTACGAGTACATGTCTGAAAGCATCAGTATGAATTATGTTACAATATATTTAAAATATAAATACAAAATACTAAAAATATAGGAATGGTTGCAGCAACATTCTGGACAGTTCTCGGTTTAGTTCTGGTTCAGTCCTGAGCAGGTCCATTTCTAATCCGAATGTGAGGAGCAGAAAAGCTGCAGTAATGGGACATGAGCTGGACACAGTCCAAGGAGAACATGTTACACACCTTAAGGCTGAACCTTGGATGTAACCCTGCAGGTTATAAGATAAACATTAACCTAGCTTATCCTCATCGTTCCTGTCAGCTCAGTGCTGGTTGTGTCTCAGGGGGAGACGAGCCGTGATTTTATTCCAGAGTGGAGACGTTTGTTCAGGAGCGTGAAGAAGAGACGATGCAGCAGAAGTCTGACATTTGAGGTTAGTGAAACTGATCTCAATCTTTTAAAGAATAAACAAAAACTATTTTTTTTATTTTCTGTATTTTTGTAACATTGCTGGTTTATACTTGTATGCTTAAGTAGATAATGGGTACCTGGATGCCCATCTTGGTCAGAAGCTTTTGGCTTTCTTGTGTTTTTGTTCTCAGTGATGATACTTAACTTCAGTCATGAACTGTTTTACTCATTTCTGCTCCCAGAAAATAAATGAAATTAAGTTCATTTATTATTCACTACTGACAATAATTTAACATCCCAAAGCATTTTAAATTTTGTTTATTTTTTTACCTTCTCTTATATAAGCACCTTAGTATTTGATAGTCCAAACTCCAGAAGATTTTAACAGCAGTTATAACAATAAAATGATAACAAATTTCATGATGAGATAATCATTAACAACAGTGAATCTTTTATCAGATCACTTATAAGAGATAGAAGGTCTAGTTGGCTTGAGATAAAGCAGAAATAGCTACAGGTTTAGCATCCTCAGATTATCTGGTAACAGTTATTTAACAATGTTTGATTTCAAACTAAATATGTATAAAATACTTTTTGTCTACTAAACATACTTTTTGCTCAAAAATAAAACTTGAGTGGAGCAAAAATAGTTGCTAGCAATGTTCTCTTTAGTGTTTCTCAATCACAGTCCTCAACCCCCCCCCAGTATGTTTTAGATGTACCTCTATTCCAGAACAGCTGATCCAAATGATTGCATGACCTTCTACAGCCATCAATAACTGCAGAAGTCTGTTAATCACCCACAGGTGTGTGGCAGAAGGGAAACACCTAAAACATGCAGGGCAGGGGGGACTGAGGACTGAAATTGAGAAACACTGTCTTAGTTGGACCTCTTATTTTTACCAAGTAAATAAGACTTTATTCAGAAATTAAAAATTGCTGTTTCGAAACAGTTGTGAAAAAAAAAGCTGGCCTGTTTCAGTTATAATGGATTAGAACATATTAAAATGTGCAGCAATTTCTACAGTTACATAAGCCTGAAATGCACAAAATTATACAACAAATTCAATTATTTAGTAAATGAAGAAAAAAAGGTGAAAATATAAAAAGTGTGACAACTAAACATACCCCATAAATCCTGCAGCCTGCAGAAACTCCTTTAAAAGCAGTTGTCTGACTTCATCAATCTCTCACATCATTAATCATCTTTCTTCATCTTCTGTTCATTGAGGTTTGAAGATATTTGTTCAGTTCTCACACTGAGCTCTTTATGCCATACTAGGCAATTCCAACACCTTTATTCTTTTGCATTTCAGCCATCCCTCTGTAGATCTGCTGCTGTGTTTGGGATTATGCTCCCGTTGATGAGCCAGTTTGGTCTGAGCTTCATCGCTTAGACAGAGGGATTTAGATTCGACCCTAGAAAACTCTTTACAGAGGAGGCCATGGTTCACTCAGTGACTGAGAGATGCTCCAGTCCTGTGGCTGTAAAACAGGCCCACAGTATCAACTGTCCACCTCTGTGCCTTACAGTTGTAGTAATATGTTTGTACTGAAATGGTTTGTCTCTAAAAACTGTGCTGTATTATAGGTAAACAGAACTTTAGCCTCACCTGACCAAAGAACATTTTTTCAGAAGTTTTCTGCTTCATTCAGACAGAACTTTACAAACCAAAGTCCTGCTGCCATATTCTGTCCATCCATCCATTTTCTTCCTCTTATTCGGGGTCGGGTCACGGGGGCAGCAGCCTAAGAAGGGAGGCCCAGACTTCCCTCCCCAGCCTCTTCTTCCAGCTTCTGCCAGCCGAGAGACATCGTCTCTTCAGCGTGTCCAAGGTCTCCCCTCCTCCCGGAGGGACATGAACGCCTCACCAGAGAGGCGTCCAGGAGGCATCCTGACCAGATGCCCGAGCCACCTCAACTGGCTCCTCTCGACGTGAAGGAGCAGCGGCTCTACTCTGAG
>CAEGAE010032930.1:0-12243 GCA_903067095.1 Girardinus metallicus | reverse complement strand
ACAAAAACAACTCCGCCGAGACTGAGCCATTTTCCTAGCCTTTTAATGCTAACGCTATAGCCACCGGAAATTGTCAAACCCCACATCCGCTTTAAAACGCGGAAGCGTGAAAAAGGTCTATAGAAAACACACTGCACGTTCTGATGACATCACTACGTCATCACGTGACTCCCTCCGGCAACCACAATCCGGAAGCAACCCTACTTAAAAACAAAACCGGGAAAATGTTTGAAGCTGAAAACAGATTAGGATGGATGTATTAACCGAAGCAGTAACGCCGCGTGTGCACCCACGACGAATCGCGTCAGTTTAAGCTGCAGCAAAAAGTAAGTTAACGATTGTGTATGCGTGTGCGGGCGTGCTCGCATGCTGACGCGGACTCTATAATTAAGTCCCGGCTCGTGACGGCTCCTCCATCACATAATGTTTGATGGCACACAAAAATTTTCATAGAGTGCTGCCTAATTTGTAGAACCACATCAAAGAATGTAAGATTAATACTTTGCTTTCCAACATCAGGCATTATTGTATCTTTGAATCTCTAATTAGTCACACACTTAAGATTCATCTTCTGGCTCTCAAACATGGCATGGTTTCATGTACGTCTTTATAGTTGCTTTAAATTCACATTCATTAATCTGTAGGTAAGGAAAAATGGGAAGCTTTTCAAATGAGCATAAATAGTTGGTGGTAATGTTTTTTGAGATGTTGTTTAGATGAATAACACTTAACGAGATGTCTTTAAGATAATCGTTTCAGAACACTGTGTGAGTGTTTATGCATATTGATGTTATTTGGTGCATTTCTTTGCACCAAGAAGAAAAGACAGGAGCAACATTCACAATGAGGAAATACTTAGGGTTTACTTCCAAGTTTTAACCACTGTTAGTTACAATTAGTTTGGGTTAGTTGTGAATCAGGATGAACCATAATATTAAATAAATAGTATCATCAACTATGATTACATTTAAGCACAGCAACTTAGTTATTGTACTGTATTGTTTAAAAGTCTTATGTCATCATCACTTCTTTATGTTTTCCTTTCAAGGAACTTGGCTTTCTTTTGCTTTCGAAGTGACCACATGTAAAAATTATTTTCATAAACTCAGAGAACGCTTACTCCTTTTTAAACCAGTATTTTTAGCCCATTATACGGCATGTTCAGAAGATTTGTTTGTATTGACTCCCAGTTTGGCCATTTGAGTTACTCAGACATAAGATCTTCTCAACAGTGAACCAAGGGGTTAGTTACAGGAGGGCATGCAAAGAGCCAACTTCAAATCTGGAGTCTAGGGAATTTGTTACAAGCAACCACAAAGAAACTATTTATTAGCACTTCCAAAGTAGAATCTAGAATCTCAGAAAACCACAAAACGTGAAACAGGCCATGGGGCATAAAATACTGCGCAACCAATATATGCCAATAAGGTGACTTCCAACCTGCAATGATCAATGGAGGGTAAGACATTGCTCAATTATTGTCAATTATGGTCTTTGCTGGATTTTGTTTTTATTTCTTGGAGACTGTTCTTCTATATGCTGCCTCTCTATTGTTGATAGTCCTTACTTCTCTTTTTCTAGTAAGAAGACACTAAATATGGAAATATTGTTTACGATTACATTAGCAGAAATCCTGGCTTCTTGGAAGCAGAGATTTTAAAGGAGTCTCGATCTCAAACCTTTGCTCAAAACTGTTATCACATGAAAATCACCATTTAGAAAAAGATACTTGCATAGGTTTGTGAGTGCATTTACAAGTGTGCACATGTTTAAACTCAGACTCATAAACAAGCACCAAGGCTAGGAAAGGTTTAAATGTTCCATGTGACTTTTTTTTATTGGTAGTGGATCAATAAAGCTTTGAAACCTCAAAGACCTCAAGAGACCTCATCATTGTATTAACACAAAATTAAACCTAGGGTGAGGAGAAGGATTTAACTTGCTCTCCTGTGTTTGCCAGTCGTATTTAGAGTAAGGGCACCACATTTTGCTGCTCAGAGTAAACATGAGAAGGACTGCTATCAGGTTCTCCGCTCTAAACTGTTGCTGTGGTAACATTACTCCTGCTGGTATGGAGCAATCGTCAAGCAGACTCTTGTTAAAAAATTATGAAAACTGACATTTTAATGGACTTTTCGACAAAATGTCTCCACCTGCAGTAATGCATTAGTTGGCACTCTGATAAATGTTATTCGGCACTAAACTACACCAAATGATCATTCATTCTGGATTGTCTCCACAAATTAACACACTAGTACAGTCAACACACTAGTACAGTGACATGGATTCACCTGCAGAGGCTGTCAAAGTCATTTACTTTTCAGAGTGTTGGGCTAAGAGTTGAAGAGGGCATTGTGTTTTCTAGAACACAAGTGTGAAATAACAAGAAGAAGGAGCACTATAAAGCAGAAACACAACAGCCTTTATTTACCAAAATGTATGAGGTAATTATGTCATATACCATGTACTTATTCATCCATCAGCCTGCAAGACTCAGGGTTCTACAGAGCATGTTAGCAGCCTTTTGTACAGAAATTTCAGAAACTGTTCCTTGAATAGTAAAACCAGGCATTACTTTGAGGATCATGCCAAAATGAAGAACGGATTCTCAACAAAATAAACATGACCAGACTCATTACAAAATAACATTAGGCACTGGTATGCACAATAAAGTTACCTCAAAATTGCACACAAAGGCAATTGTGAAGCTGCCTTGCAAGGAGCTTTACAAATTTCAATAATTGGGGTAAACCCCAAGATTAAAACCTACACTGAAAGTCTTCTTCACTTTAAACCCAAGCTGAGAATGAGAACCTGAGCTAGGAAGGGTGGAAATCCTCACAGCAGTTGTACACCCTTGGAGTGAATCTCCTAAAGAAAAACATGTGATCACTCAACCTTCTGGGTTTGGAAAGCAGAAACAGAGAAGAGAGCTACTCATCCTAAATCACATGCCAGAGCAAACCACTCTTCTTATTCCATGAGATTGGTGTTTTCCCCCTGTTGGACCCAGTTTGCTTCATTTGTAACTCACCTCTTGTCCATAGACTGCTGGAGATGAGCAAACTGCCTTACAAGGATAAGTGTGTTAGATAGTAGATGAATGGATTTTTATCTTTTTAACGTTTTTCATTTTTATAATTTTAATACCCGGAACTTTTGCATTTGCACGTTTCTGGTACGGCATTAAATCTGAGAAGCAAGCGACATGCACAAGCATCATCAATGGATGATACAGACTTTTCTCTTGGCACACTAGGGGTTAATTCTTGCTTCAAAACACAATCTGCTGAGATGTTGGAAAACATTATTGCTTTTCTCCCACTGTGGAAAAAGTAGTTGTTTTTGATGAGGGAGTAACACTACAGCAGGACATAAAGCTCAAACAAGTCAATTTTACATAATGACCTCCCCTTAAGAGCCACTTCTGGTCTAAAAAGATTTAGGAGGCTCACCAACTTTTTTTTTTTTTTTATAGAAACCTATTTGTGCACAGGCGTAAATTTACGCAGTTTTTAAGTGTTTATTTCATTTACATTTCTGGCTCTGTTGTGATGAAGTGTTTCCACACAACTTTCATAAACATAAATTTATGTTTGTTTTATGAGCGCCATGTTAACACAAGCACTCGAATTTTCTGTTATTGACTCCAGACCCTCTGTGCACTAATGACCAAGTCTTCAGTAATCAATCTACCTAATTGATTTGCAGTTTTGGGTCAATACCCTTCATTAAAGTTCATTTGGAATTTTACGAAGGAGCAACTGAAGCACATTATGTACAAAACTCTGCGACTTCTCAAAGCTGACCTTGCACACTAGTGCCTACACCTGGGAAGAATTTTGTGTTTTCTGTAACAAAATGGAAAGAGCAAACCTTGTAAACCACTGGGCTAAACGCTCCCCTTGGCTTTTGTACAACACAGCTCAGTAAAAGAAAACATAATCATGACTGAATTTTACTATAGGCTCATTCTCCAGAGAAATGCTGCAATAAAGACAGTAATACAATTACAAGAGAAATATCCAACAGTGCTCCACTGTAACCAGTTGTCACACCAGGCCCTTCAGCTGTAATTTTCCACAAAAAGATATACTCTAATTTTCTAATCTGTTTAAATTTCGTAAGATGTTCCTCCCATGAATGAGAATCCACATAATTGTGGAATTATGTGGACTTTGCAGAAGATGTGATGAGGTTGGAGTCTTCCAATCAGCTTAGTGCTGCTTACTGTATCTTTAAGAATACTTTGATCTGTTTTTCTGTTCCTCTTCTTGCAACCATTTGTTTCTTTTAATCAGAGAAGAATAATAAAAAGACAAATGAACGTCAGGTTATTTGTAAATAATTGGAAGCAACAAATGTCATGAATCTTGAGAAATTCTTCATCTGGAGTTTATGTGGAGCTAATATTTTCTTTGTTTTTGTTTTTTTTCAATCTTCCAATTTCATTTAATAATTTTCCCACAGAACAAACCTTGTTTTTATTTTTTTTTTAAATCTTCCAATAAGCATTTATGCTATTTTTTTAATATAATGTGTAAAAAAAAAAAATACCCCACTGCTAATTTTAGTCACAAAGTCAGGAGACGTTACATGTCATTTAATTTTGTTTGTATGATTTGTAATCATAAAAAACAAAATGCTTCAATCTAAACATGAAGTGACTTTTATTTAGGTGACATAAACGGAAATGCAAGAACTTCGGTCTACATAGAGGTGTGCGTGCGTTGGGGGGAAATGACTTCTTCTAATAGAAAGATTTAATAGGTTTCCCACAGAACAAACCTTGTTTTGCATTAAAAAGTTACCACCAGAATTAACAAGCAGAAGACCTTCATGCCAGGGCAAGTTGCGTGTTTTCATAAAACGTTTACCTGCAGAGTGAAAAATTCAGAGAAGTATTTAGGGAAGTGATTTACAAGATGCCGAACTTCAGCAAAATCACATCCAATTATGAGTTGAAATTTATTGCCATAAATAAGCATGTTTTTACTTTTGCTGTTGATGGTGTGAAGTGGAAAGATATAATGTGATGGTAAATTCTGTTTTTGTTTATATAAATGTTAAAGGGTTAAACTATTTTTAAAACTTTCAAAAGGCTTTTACAGGAACATATGGAGGTAATTAAGGCCACATTATGTCTAGAATATTGGAAAGAAAACCTGGAACTGAAATTTCCAGCAACAGACATACAGATGTTTTTTATTTGTTTCTTCTTTTCATTAACCCTTTTATTCTCTTTAAACTGTACATCACCATTTCATCAGCAGTGTTTCTGGTGATAGACGAAAACATACAATTTATAACTTATGTCTTTATATGTAATAATAACAAGAAGTTATTATTCCATGATAAGCTCTTCCTTCAAATGTCATTATTAGTTGTTTTTAGGAGAGCAACATAAACAGTGATTTAATTAAATGTTCATGAAATGTTTATTTAACATCATTTAAATAAAACTGTGCCGCTTTATATGATAACCAACAATGCAAATTATTGTTTTAAAATAAACTTTTATGCTTCAGCTTCACTTTTTGCACATTTTTGTAATTCCATTCTACTTTTTCTAGAAATAGTCCAAGCATTTAAAACAAACCAACCATTTTCTGGCAATATTTTTTGGTGTCTTGAAAATGATGTGTTTTGAAATCCTTGTGATTACAATTGGAGGGCACTGCCTGGTTACCTAGCAACAAAAGCTAAGCCCAGCCCCTCACCTAGCAACGCAAGTGGAGCTCGAGCAGATTTGGTCAGCTGGTTTTCCCGCTGTATGTGCTTTACAATTGATTCTGGAAGAGACAAGAGTTAGTTGTTGTCTTGCCATTCAGAAACCATTGCTGCATTCTCGTTAGTTGTGCAGGATACTACACTTCTTCTGCTTCTTGGTCTGATATGCATATGTACTGTTCTACTAAAACGCTTCATTTTGAAAGCAGCTCAGAATAGGCAGAAATCTCATTATCTGAGAAAAAAATGAAAAAAATATAGTAGACATTTCTTGTATAACCCTGAGACCTCGAATAACTTGTTTGGAAGAATAATAATGTTTTCTATCATGGTCTGCAGGTTTAATTTTAACTTGGGTGTACTTGGTTTTAGAAATGACCATTTTTGTTTTTCAAGAGAAATTAGTTAATTTCCACTTATTTTTTTAACACTTCTTTTCATATCACTGTGAAATTGCTGTTTTATTTTGCACAAATTTTTGGTCACAAGTTTGTTTTTTTGATCTTCTGCACCCCCAACTGGTTTTCATAGGTAATTTCCATATTTGTATTCAGTGTGTCGTCATTCCACGCTGTTTATGTGCTGTATATTACTCTTGAAAGAAACCCAGTGATGGCGTAAGGAGCTACAAATCGCATCACGTTGTGATGAAATGTTCATCATAAAAGCATCAGGTCTTGCATGGATGAACAACAAGCAATTCTTCTTATACCAGAGATGAAAGGCCTCTAGAGGAAGCAGTCGATTCCTCTTCTGGTTTGTTCATCTTTGAAACGCTGCTTCGCCCCCCTGTAATGACAGCTGTGTGTTCTGCATAATGAATCGACCTCCCTACGTCTATAATTGAGTTTTCTTTAAGATGTAATGGGTTTACCTATAATACTAATCCAGTCTCAGCAGAAGGAAAACTTCCTTGCTGAATCTAAACAGCATGTTTTTCCTAAAGCATCTTTGTAGTTAATGAATTTCAGAGGTAAATGATATTTTATGGTAATTTGAGTCTGCAATTAAAGCAACAGGGTGTTTGTTGTTGTTGTTATTAATGTAAAAAAAAAAAGTCAACATACTTAAAATCTGCCACAATTTTTTTCATCAAGCAAAAAAACTAGAACCAGCCAAAGGTTATGAAAATCATATATCATTTTTCTTCCATTTCTCTTTAGAGCTGTAATTTGTGTTTGACAGTTGCATAAAATGAGCCAGCAATGAAGCAATGCTTTTCAAGAAAAGTGGCCAAACATTTCTGCACGCTTACATAGTTATACAGACAGCAGCCTCTTCAAGATAATGCTCACGAATGTGGTTCAACAGACTGACAGAAATGTATCATAAACATAAAGTTTTTTTTTTCTAACATGGCTTTATCTTTGTTTATTAAAAATGACAATGTGGAATCTAATATGTGTTGTTACATACTTGAAGTTAGTCATGTTTAAATGATTTTGTAATCTAGAATCAGGCTATAGTTGCAGTCGTAGTGTATGAAGAAGTTTTCTTGCTACAATGTGGCTGAGGTCATTACAAAGGGAAATAAGAACAATCTCTGCATCAAAGATGAGCAGAGAGAAACCTCGTAAATTAAGTTTAGAAGTTCATGACCTTAAATGAAACCTTAAGGGGTGACATAATATGTATTGCAATTGTGGTTTGTTCCTACGTGCAATAAAGACCAGAGGTTCCACTTTTCAGTTTATGTGTTCATATATTGACCATGGTCCCCCACTGTGATTATTTAGTCAGTAATTTCCCCCTTTAATTCACTTATAACTGAGAGGCTGAATGAGAGCAGAGAGGGAGAAGCACCACGGACAGCTAATAGGAATAAATTAATAGCTGTTTGAAGAACATGCAGTGTTGGAGATGAAAATAGTTGCAGGAGATTAGTTAAGCAGGGGCGACGCAAAACAAATGCATGTTTCCTAGTTGAGATATGAGCATGTAAGGTTGAAACTTGAGTATAGTTTTAAATAAACAGTGAAGCTTTTGTTCCAAGACATTCAGATTTTGTGTCAAAGTTACATTTTAGTCTGTTTGTGGTTTTGCTGTTAGTCTTGTCATGTTGTAGCTTTAATCACGTTTCAGCATTCTCCTAAATGCCAGGTGAACTTATTCTCCTTTCAATGGTAAAATTATTAAAATCTTTATCTAAGTATTGCGCTTGAGCTTCAGTGTCTGTTTCCCTCCAGCACTACATCATGGTGACACATCAGCATGGTGCTAATTGGCATTTGCTAAAAATATTCTAATCTAATTGCTTATAAATGTGATGCTGTATCAAGCAACTCATCACATATTAGTTGTATTTACTGTCCCATCTGTTTTGTTTAAATTTTTTTCAGATTGTATTTTTAATTAATCTTTTTAATGGGTATAGTGTGTATTTGTTATTGTGCCTTATTGTTATTAAAGAGCTCTATAACAACAATTTTTGTTGAATTAAAAAAAATCAGCGATGAGAAGCTTGTTAATGTATTTTCTCCATTTTGACATCTTATCACCTAAATCAGAAATTGTGAGAATGGCTCTGACCAGCAATAAAAGTAAGCTGCAGAAAAAGATGGATTTCTGCAGCTTACTTTGAGATAGATATTGACTTCTTTTGTTCTACAAAAGTCAACGGGTTAATGTGCAAATCCTTTTAGCTCCGTTATTACACCATACTAAATCTACCGGCAATTGATTAAATAGACGTAGTGGCACATTGATATTTAAAGATGTTTCTGCAGCCGCCTTGTCAGGACAGGAGGAGCGTCTTGTTGGCAGGCTATTCTTGCGGAGAGGCGGTGACATTCTGACACTCATGAAATGAGCAAATGATTAGAGGAACAAGTAGCAAAAACTCGGAATAACCAAGCACAACGCTTTCACACCCACACTTGTACACGCAGAGCATTAGTTCACAATGACGCTGTCTCTAAAAAAACATAATATCAGTGGATGTAGTTAGATTATTATGTTGTTTTCTATTTCAATCTTTCACCTTGAAAATGGTTATTTAATTATTCCATCTTATGATCCATAAAATTGCATTAGAAATGTATTTCTTAACAAAACACCTGAAATAAAAACCCAAGAAATCATGTAAACACATATAAGTCATAGACTAGACTTATATTGTGTTAAAATTTGCAGTCATGGTAAAAAGTAACTACTCCCTATTTAAATGGTAGATTTTTTTTTTTACATATTTTTTATGTATCAAGATCTTTGAAGATGCTTTCCATGTTAGTTGTATAATTGTTTCATAATACCATGGGGAAATCTTGTAAATATCAGGTCATTTGTATTCAGAAATTTGTGAGAAATAACTGCACCTTGTTTTCGATCAGAACTGCAAGCAGTGAAAACTGTTTAAACAGAGAACACTCATTACCGAATGAATGTTTTTATTGTTCAGATTATATAATTATCACTTCAGTTTGCAGACGAAAAAGCAGCCTGTAGAGGGAAAACATCTGTAATGTACTTGACTGCATCACATTGCAGAGATGCAATATTTATCTAAAAGTTGCAGTATCTCAGCACTTAGAGATACAGAGAAACTACCTAAACACTCATCAAAAGTTTACAAAATATTGCAGGTTTGGCCTGATAGCATGAACATACGTTGATACATATACAGGTTTAAATTACTGATAATTATTGAATTGGATTCCAAGTTTATTTTTCAGATCTGTTGGTTTTGTCAAAACGACCTAACATTTCTTTAGTTCTTTGTTTTATAAAGGGCTTCTTCTGTTTTGATCAGTACTGATTTTTGATTAGGTATATGTTTTATTTTGTGAATTCAGCTGGCTTATTCCTTTAATACTTTCTGGCCTTTCAGCCTAGTCTGCTGCCTCATTCTTGTTGTATTCCTTTGTTCCTATCATGTAAATCCTGCTTAGTACTATTGCATCCATCCATACTTTAATTAGAATAGTTTATTTTTAGTTCAAGTCTGTTTAGGACTTTCTGCGTTAGTTATTTTTTTAAATAATTTGCCAGCTTATTGGTCAAACAGTTTCTTATTTTTAATCACTGTGCATAGTTTCAAGTCAATGTAAAATTACATAACTGCATGACATAAAAATAGCCCAGAAACTCTCATGTGCAAAGTATGCTAATAATAAAAAGTTAAAACTAGGAAAAGCTGTGTCTTCTTTTGGTACCAATATGGTCAACAGTGTATATAGATCCTGTGTGGAATCTTACCCATGCAAAAGTTTCCTTTACACAATAAAGTGTTTGAAAGACTGCGGTTGTTACCTTCACAATCGTTTTAAGTATAATAAACTCATGAAAGACATCCTCAAGCATGTACTCCATTGAAAGAAACTTAACATCTGCTCACTATGAAAGTGTTTGTGTCTCGGAGCTACAACATGATCTGCAAAAACAAACCTCTGTGCGTCACAACATCCCCACTAACGTGAGAGTCCTGTGCAACCAGGGTCAGTTTTGGTCAAAGTGATCGCTGCAAGGGATTATGGTTTTACTTTAAGAAGAAAGTTTTGAAAAACTTTTCAAAGAATTGTTAATCATTGTGGAATAATTCAGTCCAGGCTTGAATTGAACATGTACAGTTGTACTCAGAGATCTGAATATTTCTGACTTTTAGACGCATATTACGGAAAATATGGACAATATTACAGAAATTCATCTGTCACTCTTGGTACGTGGTTCATTGAAGCAACTCTTTAGTGTCGGGATTGGGGTTTTGCCTGTGTGTCTGTGTTTAATTTTAGGTTCTGGTCCTCCTGCTGTCCTGTCTGACCCCTGTGATTGTTCCCAGGTGTGTCTCGTTCCCTTGATTATCTCGTGTGTATTTAAGTTCCACCTGTTGTCCTTGTCTCTTGTCAGGTCGTTGTCTGTGTCTTTATAGTTTTGTCTGAGTCGCACAGTCGAACTGTATAGTTCTGCGTCGACATTAGCTTTCGTTATGAGTCTTAGTTTTCACAGTAGCTACCGGTGCTGAGCTTTAGCCTTCCTCTCTGCTGTGCTGCCTGTTCTTTGGACTGTCTTGAGCTTATTTTTCATTTATTAAATCACCATCTTCATCCATAACCTGGGTCTACCTGCGTTCTTCCTCACCACCACTACATCACCTCATGACATTTAGTAAGGTGTTGCCTCTTCTTAAGTCTATAATGACTAGAAAAACTACCTAAACACTCATCAAAAGTTTACAAAATATTGCAGGTTTGGCCTAATAGCATGAATATACGTTGATACATATACAGGTTTAAATTACTGATAAAGGTAATCATCCTTATACTAATCTGTGGCAAATGATTAATTTAGAAGTGGCACACATCACTAATGTGAGCTCTAAAACAAATTGGACCTTAAACTCACCAATCTAACTATGTCTATTTTAGTGTGTGTTCCCCTGTAATAATGGAAACTTGGAAAATAAAATTTGAGAGTGGTTATCAAAAAGAAAAAAAATGCTTCATGAGAAGGAATTTCATTGTACAGAGGTACTCTGAAAAATACCTAAGCTGACAAACTTCTTGAAGTCGGCTTATATAGAAGTTGGACGAAGTGGATAAAGAGTCACCTGTAGGTGTGGCGCAACAGGTGGCTGCTGAGTCTGGAGAGGATCATACAAATGAGGCGCAGGAAGAACACAAAGCAGAAAACAGGATGCACCAAAGCAGGAAGAAGATTTGTATTGCAATGACTCGGGCCGCTGGGGGAGCATCTTTGGTGTACAGACGAGTTCTTTCTCGGCAAAAACTGGACCAGAGCCATGTCAAAACAAATATGTTGACTTTTTCTACATCCGTTTTTTTTTTCCAAAAAGCTTTTTCAATCACAAACTAAATAATAGGGAGCTTGTGTACAGAGAATGGCTGACCTATTCAACTTTGAAAGGAAGTGTGTTCTGTTTTGCATGTAAAATATTTGGAGAGAGCAAGGAAATGCCAGTACTGGAAGCATAATATGAAGGTTGTCACAGTCACAAGCCATGCTTTCATGCTAACTTTGACACAGTGGACTCTGAAAAAAATAAAAAGTGTACTGACAAGTATGAGTATTGGACACAGGTTCTGCAGAGGATTGGTACTTTTGTGAAATATGTGGCAGAATGAGGACTTGAATATAAAATGTAAAAGTCTGGACATGTTGGCAGAGGAATTCAGTACTTCCTCTCCCTAAATTTTGTGAGGAACTCAACCAGCTGATGGGATAAAAAGTGCTTGATGAAATTCTCAGCAGGGTGAAATTGCAGTAGTTCATTCATTTATGAGGAATGCTTGCTGAGATTTTCGACTAGTACTGCAGATCTATAGATGGTGATCTTGCATCTTGGCCCTGTTGCTATCAATGGGTCTGAATGGAGTGGTGAGTGGGAAGATCAGAGAGGGATCCTGCACTGATCTGTTGCTGCTGTTCTTGGTTTCTGAGTATCAGTATTTTATGTTTCTGTAGAGGTTATTGGGGCTGCACAGTTGCGCAGTTGGTAGAGCTGTTGCCTTGCAGCAAGAAGGTTCTGGGTTCGATTCCCGGCCCGGGGTCTTTCTGCAC
>CAEGAE010032927.1:0-25502 GCA_903067095.1 Girardinus metallicus | reverse complement strand
CCAGAAATGTGCAGTTCTAGGCACAGCCAAGATACTGCGCAGAACCCTCAAGCTCCCAGGCCTCTGGTAGAGGACCCGAGCTCAGAGGATGAAAGAGACCACCCGCAGAGGGTGAGAAGGGAAAATACGGTTATTGCAATCATTCCTCAATTATTCTTAGATTTTGGGACTCTGCAGTTAGAGTTATTATTCACAAATGGATACAATCTTGAAGTTTCCAGCCTACCACAATTATTCCATGAGCACAAAGATCTGTCTCATGTATCCCAAAAAGCATCTTAATGTTCCACAAGATTTTTGAGGAAATATGCTATGAACTGCTGGGACAAAAGCGAAACTTTTAGGAACATGTGTGTGAAAAATCTAATACAGCATTTGGAAAAAGAATATCATATTGACAGCTGTACAAGGTGGTGGTAGCGTGGAGGCCTGGGCCTGTGTTTCCTCTTGGGGACTTAAGCAACATGTTGTAAATGATAGTGGCATTAATTTAACTCTCAAGTACAATTCCTCAAGGATATCAACCAACTATTAGTTTGTGTTCTTAAGTTTAAGTCTACTTGGGTTATTTAGCAAAATAATAATCCAAAGTACACCATCAAATGCAAATCAAACCTTAAACAAACTCTTAAATATGAATAGTCTCATTTCAAATGATCCCAAATGTCTGACAGAAGTTGTTGCTGCAAAGGCTATTAGGTTAAGGGTGCAATTACTTTTTCACTCAGGCCCAGGTTGGTTTAGATAAAAGAAATCATCATTTGAAAACTGCATCTTGTATTTTCTCGGCTTATCTGTGAATTGAAATTTGCTTGCCGAGACAGAAAGCAAAAACAAAAGAAACATGTAAGGGGGCAAAACCGTACCGTGACATCTGAAGTGGAGAAGACACACACACGCCCATACACGCATGCACACCCCACACACACACACGGGAGAGAGTCAGCGGGAGAGATTTCTCCCTGGCCTTTTAGCTGATACAACAGAGTTAGTGTGGAGCAATGTGTTGATTCAGCTGCTCATCAACTCCTTGGTTCACTGTGTGCTGGATTCTGTTCCTCAAATCTGATTCTGGTAAAGTCAGAACCACTGACTGGGAAGTCTGTGGTTGTTCCAGGACATGACAAAATAAAGGCATGTGTGTATGAGTAAGAGAGGCCACGCTAGCTGCTGAGCTGCTCAAAGTGTTCTGGATTTGACTGTGGAAAAAAACAAAAACAAGTTTTTTAAGTCTGCGTAAAAGTAGTACAATACATTCATTTAAAAATGAAAAGGAATTGATGAATGGGACACTAATATGAGTTCAAGTCAAAATGTAGCTGATGTTTTTCAATAAATAAGCATATAAACATATTAAGGCAGACAAGGGTCATGTTTATGGCCGTTTGTGCTACCAACACCTCTTCCTTTCCAGGTTGTTTTCTGTGACTTTTTACCAAAACCTAGCAAAGATCTTCTGCTGACGGACTCACTGCAATGTCAGTTAACCTGTGCTTAGACCTTTACTACTGCTGTTTATGGACAAACACAATTAAACACCACCATAACAGAGGTGTGTGTCTGGCCACGTGTGTGAGATGACCTTCACTGTTTTGTGTGCGTTCATGCTGACCTTTCACTGACAATGAATGACTTTGGAGACATCATGTGCACCAACTATCAGGAAACAAAGGTTAAAATATTCCAGAGGAAAGTCAAAAACTAACTGAGAAAGGTCAGAGGTGGAGCTGTTAATTAGATTTTACAACTTTTAGTATAACTGTGACCTTCTACTGACCTCTGTATTTGTCTTGATCGTCACTTTAGGTTACATAATGACGGCAAAACAGAGATCTGCACGGTTCAGAATATTTTTTTAACCTCAAGATATATTTTAATTATTAAATGTAAAGGACACATATGTTGGTTATAGCTTTAGTGTGTCCATATTAATAATAACCTTTGATAATACGGTCGCCAAAATAAGTGTTAATATGGACAGGAGCATCTGCTAAAAGAGATCCACTGTATTCATACGCCATAAACTTAATAATCATCAGCTATTCATCAAATATACTGATCAATGTTACAGTTATTATTAACTCTAAATAAATTAGTTTTTAGCCTTGATTTGAAGAAACTCAGCCTTTCTGTTTCAGTTTTAACAGCAGTATTCCTGCAATGAGTATCTTCTGTATATTAAAGCAATGATCGTGTAATTTAATCTTTGGCATGATAGATGTCTTAGAGCACACTGACCATTATCTAATCTCATTAGCAGGAACACAGGAAACCAGAAAACAGTTAGATAAATGGCAGTAGAGCATTCAGATGTTTTCCTTTTCTATCCCTCAGGGGCGACACACACTGGACTCGATTTCAGTCTGAATATTTCAGCACTTAAAGTCTTAGATATTTGGAAAATAAGCCTGAAAATTGTTAACATTTATGGGATAATGTGATAACAAACAGCAGCAATGACTAAACAAAGATAATGTGACAAAGACAGCTTTGTGGAGGTGATTAACTCTGGGTTTTCTCTACTTTCTTTGCTTCGATGTCACCAGGTATCAGCTGCTAAATGATTCTGATATCACTTACACACAAACCTTGAGGTATGTGTCTTTGTCTTTGCGTCTCCATCAGGCGTGTCCCAGCAGCTATCACCTGCTAAGACGCCGCTTCTTTCTGCGTGACAGAGGCAGGTATAAATAGTCACAAGACTCAGTGTATATTTTTGCACTTTGCGGAAACATGCGTTGTAAGGAGAAACGCCTGAAAATCTAACAAACTGAGAACAAACCGCTTCTCGCAGTGTTAAAGCCTAATGTGTCTCAGACAGTTATGTAGGAAGAAAAAATAAACGCTCTCTCCTGTTCAAGTAGTTAAAAGGAAAATGTCTGCCCAGCACCAGGCCAGCAGAGTCCTTATTCTACAGGGAGAAGGGCGCTGGGTGATACCTGGAAACCTGGCAGAGCCCCAGAGACCAAAACGAAAACAAAAGCACCTGTGGAGGAAGGAAAGAGAAAGAAGGAGTGGAAAAATACATGGTACAACACAAACGCCCTCCCGTGTGTCTTTGTGTTGCTTTTACATGAAACAATCTCACTGAAGACGAAAGCTTTAGGACAAAACACAAGAATATGACTGTAAATCATATTCTTATTCTGATGACTCAGTTGTGGTGAACCGAACACCGACAGATAGGTCATGGAGTTTCATGTTTTAGAGAAAAATCTCTGGCAGTGATGGATTTATAGTTTGTGGCTAATGAACCAAAACGTTTGGTGATGAAGATGTAATGAGTTTCACGAATAGGAAAAATTTGTCATTATTTTTCTGTGGCCGTGTAGTCAGCAGCTGAGACGTTGAAGTAGCATAACTCCCTAGACAGGTTAGGTGACTTCATCATCTGAATATGTATAATAGTGAGCCATTAAAACAAAGACGAGGATCAGCTGAACCTCCGCGGTTTCAGTGATAGATGGGCTGGATGATGTTTTGTCTTGTTTGTACTAACTGGACAACAAAAAGATAATATTCAAGGATTCGCCAACTATTTACACAGCCTCCGCTTTGTACTCGTGGACAAATGTATTTCAAAAACATATGTTTGAAGTAAATAAATAAATGATATTTCAGGGTGTAGTAGAAAATAATAATAAGGACAGACAGAGATGCTAAAGCCTAACTGTTGGTTTTACCCTTCAGGTTGACGCAAGTTACAGGATTTGCACACACAACGGATGTGTTGGTGACTCTAGGTCACCAACACATCCGTTTCATTGTTATTCTTTCTTAAAACTTGTCAATGTTGAAGTGTACTTAGAGTCTTATGTACTGTATGTCAACTTAATTACTAAATGTCAATTAGGATGGCTGTCATTTGTCAAAATTACTTGAAATCTGTCAAAAAATGTTTGTCCAAAATGGCTTAAGCCTTTCTTTTTCTGAAAAAATATTTATATTTATATTATTATTAAACAGTTGTTAAATTGTTCATCAAAGTTTCTTTTACTGTAAATGACCTTGATATAACACTTTTTGCCCACCACCAAGGTCACAATTTAGTTTTTTTTTTTTTCACCTTTTTCATGCTAATTGATCCCCCACTGATCTTGGGCGGATGGTTCGGTGCTCCACAATCTGTCTGAGTCGTATTTATTTTGAAGTGGTCAAATAACTATTAGTAAATCTGATCAGAAAATAGGTCCAACTATCCTCCAAGCATTCGCCATGCTGAATTGAATGAGTCTTTTTCAGCACAGACAGTGCATCTGCATGAGATTAATTATTATTTTGTAATTTATGCTTGATTTGCACAGTATTTAAGGACATACAGTTGGGTTTATATGGCTTACTAGTTACAATCAAAAGTTACGTTATCAGATGTACCAGTCAAAAGCCCTTTGGTAACTTTGGAGGACGACTATTGGTTGAGCACAAATATGGCAAGAAGAAAGCAGCTGTTGAAAGAAAGCCAGAGGAATTACTGTTTGAAGTTTGCAAAGCAAGTAAATTTGATCAGCAAACATATGGAAGAAGGTGTTCTGGTCTGATGAGGAGAAAATTGAGTGTATGTGTGGTGGAAAATAACAGTGCACGTAAATTTATAGGCATATTAAATGAATGTCCAAGGGGTTAACATGCGTTCCTATGGGGCGACATGACAAGAAGGTGAAGGTTCTTGTAGAACAACAACCCTAATGATAAAAACAAAGCTACAACAGGAGGATTTATTTGATGTCTGAGTCATCCAAGATTTGTGTCTTTATGTAATTCTATCACATACAAACATGTTACAATACATTGACTTGGTTGCAAAGTGACAAAAAGTGACATTCAGGGGTTTTGCTACTTTTTCAATGGCTTGCAGTCTATCAGGTTTTAGTGAAAATACATTTTCTCAAGCCTCGCTTTCTGCTATGTTATCACACTTCCTGATGTTTGTGGAATAATACTACAACTACCCTTCAATACATACTGTACACGCATCGGGCCAGGAGTCATGTCCCACTCACAATGCGGCTGTGCACATACAAATGTTTCTACCCCAAACACAGAGGAGGAGCTGACAGTACTTATTCAGCTAAAAAATAAAAGACACTTTTAACCTTGCACAGTCTTCACAAACGCTCCTGTGCTCCTGAATCGTCACCTCAGGTAAGCCCAGGTAGGGGGGAGGGTGAATTTGAAGCTAATCATGGGAGGTCATGCTTATTTATTTATTTTTTAGCACAGAATGAGTTTTTGGTCTTTTATCCTTTTTTGATCGCAAGTAGTAATTTTTTTTGTGCAGACAAAAGATTGTCCATGTAGTAGACCGTGTCTGTTTGTGAGTACGGATGATAGTCAGGTGCTTCATTGAAAATGTACAGTTTCCTTTCTGAGTTAAAAAGACAGATATATCCTCTCATCTAAGTATGTACATTTAATCGGCGTTTGGGTAGATTTCTGCGAGTTCGATTTGGCAAAATCCACCGCTGCTTTAAGTCGCATGATAAATGCTTTCATGTTGTGCGAGGCGCTTTTTTTTCTTTTACACATTGCATCTAGAAGACAAAAGTCTTTGTCAACCTTGGCTTGTTAAGGGCAACCTGACACTGACATTGAAAAGTCACCTGACGACGGTCATAATGGAAGTGACGAAAATAGAATCACAAAAGGCCTCTGCTTTATCTTGGTGCCCATTTGATGCCCAGCAGGGAGGATGCTGATGCAAACTCTCTTTTCAAAATGTTAGCTAACGAGGATGCAGAGAGAAAACTGTGTTGAGGTTTCAACGAATCTTCCAATCAAACAAAACGAAAAGCGTTTCATGAATTCACTTTTGCGTCTCCTGGTCAGAGTAACAAACTCTTTAAATCCCAAATGATAAATGCACTTTAGAAAGAGGGAAGATAGAAGAAACAGAAACCAGAACACATTTAATTTCCCACTAGCCCAAAAGGTCAACACCAAGTGACAAGAGAGACTTGCTGCAGGTGGAAACAGTTTGGCCATCTGGGCGCCAACCCACATAGACGGTGTCCAGGTGGTTATTTATCTGGAAATCTATTTAAATCTTTCACCAAAACTAATGCTTAGTGTTTTACTTCATAATGTTAACACCCACCTTTGCTTTTTGTCGTGTAGCAGACTTGATAATTAGCGTCAAATGCAATATAAACTGGCACAAAGCATATTATTAAGCCCAAGGAAACCCGAAAAGTTTGTTATTAACTTGTACTACTTCCTGTATGTATGCTGGTCAGCTTCGATCACTGCAAAGCAAATTTACCAGTAAATATCGATCAAAATCAAACTGTTACTGGTCAATAATTGCCAAAAATCACTTTGGTTCATTGGGAAGTGCACAATGAACCAATAGCTGTGAAGTCAATATTGTCTTTCATTATAATTGCCAACTTGACTGATGTTCATAAAATATCAGCCTAATGAGACTGAAATAAATCCATATTTCCCATGTGAAGTTCAAAATCAGATAAAGATCATCAGAGGTTGAACAAAAACTGTTCTGTAAATCACATGACTGACTTGGCTGGATGCTAAAGCACTTTCCCCAGTCAAGTCGTAGGATCGTTTTCTATAGACACGCTGGGTTTCAACCCATAACAAAAAGCGATCCGCTGTTTACTCTACAAATACCCAGAATGCACCCCTACTGACGAGGCACTGACCTCTCTCAGCACAAGGACGTTCTTCCCGAGGAAAGGGCAAAGTACACAGTGTTGCTGGTCTGCATGAGTCTGAGAGAGCGAGCAAAAAGAAGTGATGAGAAAAATGCCTCACGATGCTGTTATCTCTCTGTGTGTTTACCTTGGTCTCTTTCCAGCTGACTGTCTGTTGTGCTCAGGATGGGACATCTCAGCCTGGTCACTGTGCTAGCAGGTAACCTAAACCAAGAAAGCATATATTATAGGAGAATGTGTTAAAATGTATTTATAGCAGGATTTATAGTGTGTTATTATTAGGACAGATGAGATGAAATGAAGAATTTTCAATCATTTTAATTTTTTTTTTCTTTTTACTTTTTTTCAGTGCTGTTCTCCATTTTTCTGGAAACTGAAGCAAGTAAGGCCATAACTTTTCTTTTTCCCATTAGTTTTAGCTGATCTAGGAATAAATCAGTTCAAACGAGGCTTCAGACTCACATTAGAGTGAAAACAGACATGATCAAATTGTTTTTATTTGTAATGTAAACGCAGCATCACTAACAATGTCACGTTTATAATAATGTTGTTGCTCCAATTTAGTTATTGTTATTTTTTATTTACTTTGATATGAGACAATTTAAACTAGAGTTTGCTGTGCAGAATATGGTATCATTTTGTTCGTCACAAGAGTAACGTGTTGATGGGATTTTATTAACAGATTAGTTAGTCAGGTTATTTGTTTAACCGGCATGCCAAAGCATCCAAGCCTAAAAGGGACTCCTCAATATTAAAGTGTGAGCAGCTTTTTTCCTATTCTTAACTTTTTTGCATTTACAACTACTACAAATAACTCCAAACAGCTTAATTGGTCTTTTCTTTAAAGCATGCAAAAAGCAGAGTTGTACTCTTTCAGCTGGCTGACACCTTGTATGCAGCAAGAGATGGGATTAAGAGACTGCAAACGCCACATATGATGAGAAAACTTCAGGATTTTCTCTTGGATCTTGACTGATTAAAAACTGTAACTAAACGTGTTTCTTTCTTTTCCATGTATCTCACTGTTGTTGCCTTCAGATCCATTTGTTTACAGTAAGTGTGAACCCCCTTTTTTTCCCTATACACTGAAATATGAAACATAGTTTCACATGATCAAATATTTGATTACAATTCCATTTGCGCACTGCAAATCACTGATTGCAAACGTGTAGAAAGGTGAAACTTATTAAGAGCTTTGACCCAAAATATGACATTCAACAAAACTTCCAACTCAAACACTGGATGTGTGTACTTTGTTATCTGACAGACTATGAAAGGCTAAGGATTGGAGGCCTCGTCTTTACCTGCTTGTTGGTAGCTGGAGCAATCGGCCTTCTTACCTGTAAGTGCTCCAAAAACAGAAAAATATACGTACATTTTCAGCTTTTTCTCTTGATCCAAACTGTCCAGATATCTGCAATCATTTAAAAAACAACTTTTCTGTCCTAGATAAAAACTGCAACAGGAAACTCAGGTGAGACATTTCTACGAATCGTGAGTTTGTCTGAAATTAAATTTGCTGTCCACGCTGGCTCTTTCTTTACAAGCTGTTAACTGCTGCCACTCCCTTTTCCCTCTTTATCCAGTCGAAAAAGGAATAATGACAGTGATATCTGATCTTGCCCCCGACAAACCGGTTCAGGAAGAGGAGCTGGGAGATGGCTGGCTGGTGGAGAGACAATGGTGGGACAATAAGAAGAAGAACATCAGCTCAGAAGATCAGGCATAACCTGTACAGACATAAAAAAAAAACAGCAATCAGAAACCCCAAATTTATAATTATGAAACAACACCATCAATAATTAGCCTTATGTCATGGCTTAAACTTGTTGAATCTAAATATCCTATGTGACATTTCCCCCCTAAAACGAGACTTTACTTTGTCCAAATCTGTCCTTAAATGTCTATTTAATAACTATTTCCACTCTCTGTAAATATAGATTGACTAGACAGCATTATTTTTTTCTTTCATAGACATTACTACAATGTGGCATTAAAATTATGCAGGCTAACTTTATGAAACGGTGTCAATTGCAATAGGTGATAGTTGATCAGTTATAGATACATTTAGTTATATTTGTATCTAATATATTTAAGTATTTAAAGAATTTGGGAAATAAATGTCGAAATTCTAATAAACGTCTCTGTTGTAAAAGTTAGCAGATGTGTCGGTGTGTGACTTTTTTTTTTTTTTTTTCAGAGGCTTGTTTAATGCGGATCTGATCATTATGTCTTTATTTTTACGCAATTAAACGTGAATAGCAAAACTCTGCTCAACTTAGCGCTTCTTATATCCGACGTTTTCCTGTTGGCTGACTCTGGATCAGCTTCCCCACCCCTCTCGTGTCCGGTCGCTCGTTCTGAAGTCAGCGGAAACCGACACGGGACCAGAAACTCTTTAACAAAGCTGTAGCAGCGCTTTGAACACGGCTCCCCCTCCTTTTCTTTTTTTTTTTTTTTAAATGAAAAGCCAACCTGTTGAGTGTCAGAGGGACGTGTTGAAGGCTGGGTGTGGGCACGCACAGTGGAGAGTGGACGCTGCTTCAGAGAGTCACGCATAGATATCCGCTCGCTGGCGCTTTCTGCTGCTGAATTTAACGAGTTTCAGGGTAAGTCTTCACCAAAAATGACCCTTTAGTCTGAAATGTTCTCTTTACGTTATCCGTGTTGTTTACTTCCTCTGACAAATTGATAATTTACTCCATTTTTGGAAAACTTTAAACGAGAAAAGGCGTGTTACGACTTTTTTTTTTTTTTTTAGATAAGCTGCGTGCGCGAAAAGCTCTCAAAAACTTGATGAAACACACACACACCCACACACACACACAAAAATCACATTAAATCATTTTTGTCGGTTGTTTAAACAGCGACAAAGACTCAAAGAAAAAACATTTACCGCTACATTTCCTGCTACAGTGCGTAATTAGACATGATTAAAGGTGAAATCTAGTTTAAAGCAATTTATACCTTCAGTCCTGCTTACAGTTTCTATCGAGGCCACCAGAACAAGCGACCGCACGCGCGTACTTACCTACGCGCGTGAGCAGAGGCGGTCCATGTAGGAACAGCGACCGGGTGAGCCCTTCTCCTTCTTTAATGGTGCCTTTTGTTGCTCTGTTTTCACCAGTAGAGTAAAATATTCAGAAATTCAAAACTTCTTGAGAGGACTCTATGATTGGTGTAGGATAATAAATTTACACTAAGTTTATGTTTTCTACATTTCACAGTTTACATGCTTGTCAGTGAAAATGAGTTTTCACAGCATAAACTTCTGCAATCTTTCAAAGACAAAGATTCAGGAGTATTCAGTGTTTGTCAAATTTACAAGGACTTGAATGTAACGCCTTTGAGCCAGAGGTTGGCTTTGATTACCACCTAAGACAGGATGGACGCCTCGAGAAAACAAGCCATTGATCATCTTTAACTGGATCCAAATCTTTTTGTCTTCACCACATTTTCCCTACAGTTTTATTTTCTGTCCATATTCATTCACACTTTGGTCTTCCTGTACACAGTAAAAACAAAAGCCTTTAAATCAAGAATTTGATTAAAAACACAAACAAAGAGGGAAAATGACAGATTCCTGCTTGAGAAGGGAAATTTTGTTATCTTGACTATGTGGGAATTTAGAACAAAATGTCAAAACAAATAATTGAAAAGTGGCCTTGGCATGCTTTTCCTGTAAGTGACAAACTATACTGTACGTATTGTTAGTTTGATTTCACAAAAAGTCTAACTGGAAGAGCTAAATGTTCTCTTATTTCAATCCAAATATATTAGCAAGTGTCTAAAAACAAATGTGATTTCAAATGATTCGATCCATTTGGAAACATTTTATTCCTAAACCTGATGAAGCTCTCCTTGTAGCCAAGCTGTAGCTTGCATATAGTGGAGTGTGGTGTGTTTGCGAGTGTGTGAGAGACAGAAGGCCAGCTGATAAGAGCAATGGTGACTTGTGTTTGCCAAGTGTCACAAGGACAGCCTGGGAAAAGGACAAGGGGACAGAAACCGTTGGTGAAGCTGTAGTGACGGAAAACTCTTAGCAGTTCCTCTGGCGAATGTTGATGAAGGATTTAGATCAGGTTATCGTCTGCATATCGGCACATTCCTTCTGCATCAGTGGAAGTCAGAGGGAAATTAGTGTTGCTTATAGTTGTTAGGTGGGATGTAATGACATTTACATTGCCAATTCCTATCTGTGCGCCATCATTGCTGCTGCAAACTTTGCATTTGTAAAGAAAGAATCGCAACGCCAGTTAGCAAATTTGAGCCAGAAATTAAATTCTTGCTCCTAAACGTGCTTCAGAACAAGTTATGTTTATAGCTCTTTCCCAATAACAGCAGGATGGAGTTTGGGATCCTGAACGAGGTGATAGAGTTATTTACTCTTTCACAGATGAGACAGACTTAGCTCTCCGTCCTCACCTCGCCTCTTGTGATCACAGAGAAAACAACAGGAGAAACTGAGAGAAACACTTTGGCTTCGGAGGAGAGGAACAGAGAGAGCTCAGAGGCGCCCGCTCCCTCCTCACCTCTTCACGCGTCACTTTGCAGGCTCACGAACACAAATTTAGAAACCCCTTTGAGGAGTCATTGATTTTATATCAGCATCATGGCCGTGACCTTCACTGCTTTCACCGTTTGACCTCAGCGCTGTAAAGCTCTTCTCTGATGAACCACAGCTAGTCCTTTCAAATTTATCAGCCATAAACGTTCATGGATAATGCTTTTATTCTGTAACTATTGATTCAGATCTTAGACTGAGCATGTTTTTCAACTGAAGTCTAGTTGAACGAAATTATAGAAATGGACTCCATCCCTTCGCCTGTGAGTGTGGCGGCAGAGCTAGGCGCATGAAGTCTGTTGTTAGCGCTTGTGGTTTCCATGTGTGACTCATGGCTGGAGTATGCTGCACTCCCTCGTGCTTTCTGCCTGTGTTCCTCCTCCTTTCCTCGGTTTCTCAACCTCACTCTCCCTCGTCTTCCTGCCTCTCTCCTTCCCTGAGGCCTAAATTCCTCTCTCCTACTTTACTTCTGCTGTTCACTCTTTACTTCCTTTGAAATGTTATGAGCTTTTCCTTCTCTTGTTTTACTTTATCCTTTAACGCACCACCTCCACTGAGTCTGGCTTCTTCTTTCCTGTCTCTGTTGCGTTTTGTTTATGTCAACCATGACAGAATTTGCTCCATTTGTTGGAGCTCATCCTTGGTCAGTATTGATTAGCTCGGTGGTTCCCGAAGTGTGGGGTGCGCCCCTTAGGGGGGGCGCAGTGCCATTGCAGGGGGGGCCAGTATGGATGAGTGAAAAAAGAAAAAACAGTTACACAAAAGTGTTTCACTGTAAAGGTGGTTTGTAGTGCGTTTTGTTGCAACCTGAAGTGTGAAATAAACTTCAGAGGAGTTTGAAAACAAAATATGTGTACAGGTTTATGTCTGGTTGAACGATGTGTGCGCCCAGTTGATTTTCTTGCATCATCCTAAAGATATGCTTAAGCCTAGCTAACCAGTACGATGGTTTCACTTTAAGTGTGTGGGATTGACAGCTATTGACATTAAAAGTTTTGCTGTGCATTTTTAGCATGTTACTACAAGAAATGACTGAGAAACCTCGGTATGCTTTCAGTGGGATAGCAAAACATTCTGGGTCCTATCCATGAGCCATCTTGTTGGGTCCCTTGCTCACTTTATCAATAACTCTCACTGATATTTAGATTTTTTTTTTTCTTTTTGGGGGGTGGGGATATTATTGTAATCCATAGGGGGACCCAGAAAATCTTTGGCAATCACTGGATTAGGTGGCATCTAGCAGACAACTTTGACAGGTCTCCAGACTTTAAGGTTATCAATTTTCACTTCAAAATCCTTAATTCCTGACTCTTCTCTCTTTCCAACGATTACTGGGAACTTAATCATCAAAGAAATCGAAGCGGACTCAGCCGTCGTCAGTGTGTTCAGGCTACAACAAAAACCTCCCTCTGTACATGTGTGCTCCCTGAGGATGTGCTGCACACTGGAATGCTCTGATGCTAATTTAGGCATAAAAAAATACCCCTGAAAATAGACAGCTGGCTTTGTAGTGCAGGAACACAGACACACGTGTCTGGGAGTCCAACACGTTGGAAAAGTACTTCCAAGCTGGACATACATGCTGTGCGCGTTTCAGTCGTATCAGCACACCAACCGCGTGTGATGGGGGACGCCAACAGGGAGGTTTTCAACCATCTGAGTCAGTTTGCCATTTCACCAATTCATGCTCCCATTTTGTACTCTCGTGTTGACTTTTTTTTTTTTATATCTATTCCTACTCCCATTTCATAACCACCTCGGGCCCCAAGTCACAGCAGCTGTGGACACCCACCGTCTGTTCTGGCCGGGCTGTTTTATTGCTACCCCTTAGTGTGGGCGTGATCCAAGTGATCAGGTCTGTCGTCTACAACTACAACCAGCAACAAGATCGATGTTCCACTTTCTGTTTTATATTATAATATTTACAGAAACTGTGGTAATTTAAAGTATTAGTTAATAACTTAATCCTGACTCTGCTGTTTGAAAAACTCTAGAAACATTACATCTAGTGTGTTTTTATTTCCAGTTCTGAGATGGAAAATGGTGATCGACTTGAGACATTGTGAAACATTTTAATCGCTTATTTTGAGTTATTTAACCACCTACTGATGTAATTCATCAGCTGAATCAACTGTTTTTTTTTAAGCTAGTTTACAATTATCTTACGCACAATGCACTTCATCCTTATCCTTGTTCATATCTTTGTAGAACATGTCTAATACTGTCTATTTGAAGCAGTTCTAGAAAGTCAACGCAGGACCCCTATGACCAGCGACAGCAGAGAAGATAATCTAGTTAAATGTAATAACAAGATCAATTGCAGCCTTAGGAAAAACAACAGCTTTAAATAAGTAGACTTTGCAAGTTTGCAAATCTTCCACAAGTTCCTGCATGTATGGTCTTCAGGGGCGAGACAGGCTTGTTTATTTCAGCGTAAACATACCAGTTTTGCTTGCGGATTCGTGACCGTATAGGTGAGTTACGCCTGGATGGTTTGTGCAGCATCACTGATGTCAGAGAAGAGAAGAAGAGAGGCTGGACTGCAGAAACTGATTATGGACCGAAGAGCTGAAACTCTAGAAGCCGTGCCTCTGGGACTTTGTAATGTAATGGGTAAATGGGTTGAAAAGGCTGAAGAGAGGGAGGGAAGGGGGGGAAAGAAGGCGAAAGTGCAGGGATGTGGACAAGTGTTTTTTAGGAACAGGGTACAAGTAAAGGACAAGTTTAAACAGAGTGTAGAGCCAAAGGGAGGGGACAGAAGCTCATCCAAGGAAGAAAAGCAGTGGGATATAGTGGTTTAAACAAACAGGCAATTCTTTCAGCTTTCAGGTTTGGCAAAAAAAAAAAGTAGTGAAAGAGATATGTGAAGCAGGAAAGAGAGAGACAGGAAAAAAAAGGGAAAAGTACCGCTGTGAGAGCTGAAAACAATACCCCGTCAGAGATTGGCTTAGTAGCATGACAAAGTCAGAACAGAACAGTCTTTATTGCTGCAACAGGCGCGGCTGGAGTCGTCGCTGCGCAGGGGGAATTCAGGCCTGGGAGTAAAGCAAACCTCCCCATCAGCTGTGATTTCATAAGACTCATAATAAAGTCGCAAGGAGGACGAAACAAGATTGGAAGCTAATGATGCTTTTTAATGGATTCAGCATGCAGACAGCAGAGCATAGATCTGCCAGGGGGGTTTTGATGTGAGAATCTGTTGTATTTCCCACTAGGAAGAATCGCTAAGAAGCGTGAGACATGAAAGGCTGGAAAATTATAAACTCCTGCAAGATGAATCCCTGAGAGATTTATGTTATTCCAAAGAGAAAAGCAACTTATCTTTTAATAAGTGTTGCTCTTGTTTTCCTTCAAACGCTCAAAATGATGTGACTCGCGGTTTGGTTTCGTAGTTTTCTTTGGCTTGACGTCTTGATGTCGATGTGGGTGGTGCACCTCTTTTAAATTGTCATAAAATTTTTGGAGAGCACCAGAATGCCTGGGAGGCACACCCTGGACAGAACCGGTACCGGTGACAACATTAACCTCACACAGTGTTCCTTTAGTTGAGTTCATTGGAGCGAACTGTGTGCTAAGAATTGGCCTCAAGGCTTAAAAGTTCTATTCTTGGACAGCTGCAGGTTTATGACAAACATGTCATCTGCTTTGGTTTTTAAATAATCATATTGTAGACTTGATTCCATAGTCTACAATATGGAATCATTGGAAACTTAAGTCTGGCCTCTTTATTTTGTAATATTGCAATTGCAATATGTGGTAGGGCAAATTTGACATGCCACACATTCAAATTCTACATTCAAATGCTGTGATGAAGGATAATAAGACGGAAAAAAAGGATCAGTTTTGTCAAAAGTATCACAGTTATGTCTTCCTATTGAAGACAGCTTTTAGCACCTTGTGGTCTGTTGTTGTGGTGAACTTTCTTGTACAGTCTAAGATGTTCATCTGGCAGTTTTTGCTTAAGCACCCTGTGTGACAGCTGCTTCATGACGCGTACTGACTGCACTCTACTTTCCCAGCAAGTTGCTGGACTTTTATCTTTGCTTGAGCATAAAGCCTCCAGCATTTTCCTCCCATGTTCCACCTTATACAAACATTTGCTGTAGAATATGATCATGTTGGTGGAGGCGAGGAGGGAGCTGTTCCTCTGGCTCCTCTCCGCTTTCCCTCCTGCGTGCTCTTCATCGCTCTTCGTCTTCCGTCTCTTGCACGTCTCTCCCTGCTCTGTCTTTCTCTGCTGGTCCCGGCCAGCTTCCCATCCTCTGCATTCCCCCGGCGTCGCCTGGGGTTGCTGTGGGGAGGCACCAGGAGAGAAGCGCTCATCCTGTTGTTTTCTTTCTCCCCTCCCCGCTGCCAAACTCCAACCAGCAGCCAAGCAGGAAGAGATACCGCTTTAATAACAGCCTTTATTCTGATCCCATCAGGCTCAGCTTTGGTTTGTTTTACACATACAAACCTTGACAAATTCATTTAGCTAAAGTAATGAGACAGCAGCTTACTTGGGGATTGTTAGGTTGGTTCTATAGGTCAGGCTTTCTGCCGCTGCAAGTGTTGCATTTCTCTCACATGTGACTGTGTGTGAATCTGGTCCCGCTCGAGTCTGCTCTTCCCTGCGATGCACCCAACACGGAAAAGTGCACTAAGTGGAAAATCACTGTAGACTGAGGTGTGTCACTGCAGCGTTCACATGGTCTGCCGGTGCTGCCTCAACATGGCAACCATTGCAGCAACAAACAACATGGGAGCTGATCCGCTCGGATGACGCGTGGAATCTAAATAAAGCGCCAGGAAATGAGTTAATAAAAGAAGATTTAAAATGCCCTGCAAAAATTTGTTTCTCTTTTTTCTAACCAGTTTTTTTTTTTTCAGATGGTTTTCAAAGTTTCTGTAGATATAAAATCTGCAAGGCTTGCTGTGCATTCTGTTTAACCCATTTTCAACCCGATAACCCTAGATAAAATGATGATGCCACTTTTCTTTAGCTAACTCAGTGATTCCCAAAGATTTTCTTCTACAGCCCCCCAGTGGTTCCCAGATATGTTCTGCTCTCCCGGGAACCACTGAGCTAACTAGAGTTAATTTGAAGGTAGATGAAGCTAAATGTAGGTCAATCCTGGAGGAAAACCTGATGGAGCCGTCAAAAGATTTGACACTGAGGTGGAAGTTCAGCGTCTAGCAGGACGATATCCATCTAGATCAAAACATATCTCTGTGTCATAATGGCCCTTTGACGTTCGGACGTAGAAAGTAGCAAAATAAAAACTAGCTCAAGGCGTATAAGTAGTTCTCCAAGGCACCGTACATTTTATTCCTGATACATTGATTTCTTATTGTCAGGAGCTAGATCTGAGAACATCTGCACAGACTGAGAGCTCTTTTAATAGAACATCAGCATTTACATGCTGATGTTCTGCAGAAAACAGGATTAATATATCACTTCAGAGCAAGAAAAGCTTTAAAAGCCTGAGGGCTGGATAATAACATTCTGACAGACAGCTGCACTGAAGCAGGAGCAAAGAAGATTACAGTTCTGAAGCTTTAACATGGGAACCTTGTAATGCAGTTACCACGAGATATTTAAGGCCTTCATCCCTTTGTGACCATGAAAATCACCCCGATTTTCAGCCCATGTGAAATAATTGGATTTCTTTGCTTGTGAGCGAATGTTTATTCCTCAGAGGTCCGGGTCGCCTGGTATTTCTGTCTCTTTCTGCTGCTCGGCACAATGAAGAGTTTTTAATGTCACAAACGCGACGCATGACGTTTAAAATGTAAACATTTTGACGACCCTGCATTCGTGTGACCATACAGTCTGTTTGAAGCAGTAATTGCATGGGAACATGAGCTTCAAGCTGATGTTCTGCCTAGATGATCAAACAAATCATCATGTCCACTCAGTTTCTCAGACTTTTATTCATATTTGCCACCAGAGCCTGACAGAGATAAACAGTTTGCGTTGCATCATAATTAACCTTCTATACCTTTTGTCTTTTTTTAGATCTGAACAGAATCAGGCCTGAAGATGTCAAAAATCCTCACTTTGGTGTTTATGACCTGTAAGTAAAACAGAACATTCTGATTTCTGCTGAGTGGTTTAAACTGTCTTTGAAATATAAAAGATCTTTTTTTAAATGTATTTTTAAAACATGAGTTAATACTCCTAGCTGTTTTTATGTTTGCATTTGTGGAACTATGAACATCAGTTTACTAAATGCTGTATTATGTTGTCTTTCCCATTTTGAAGATTAGCGAAGAGATTTCTAATTGTTATATTTGTAGCCGGGGAAACGGGATATCATTGACTCACATATATAAAAGTTTCTTTGGCCTCTGATGAGCTCGAAAGAAAGATTTAGTTTGATTTACTTTGTAGCATTTATAGGAAGGTTTTTGTTAAAAATGTTAGAAATATTTAGTAAAGTGAATCTTTCTTCTCACTGAAGAAGTCAAATTAATGGTTGGATTTTTCAGATTTTTTTTTTCGTGTCACATTATGCCACAATAAAATGTGAATTTATTAGGGGTGCACCAATAAGTCTGCCCCGATTTCCTTAATTTTTTGGAGATGGGTGATCAGCTGATACTTACATATGAAGCCAGTTTTATCAACCAATCTTATTTACCTTGGCAAAGGTCTAAATTTCAACCACTGTCCTGTTTTGCTCCCCTGTTAGGGAGGTTTGACTGACAGACCGGCCCACCAGGTCATGTCTGGACGTTTTCAGTTAACAATAGTCACCCCACTGTTGCCAACTCCGTGTCTTCCTTGCTATATTTAGCAAAATTTAAGTCAAAAAAAAATTCTATCAGCCAAAATCTGATTTGCCAGATCAGACTTTTTAACCCGTAGACCTTATTTTACCTCTTTTCACATATCTTTACCAGTGGTGCCAGTACTGTACTAAAAATATCACATTAACAGTAATGAGGGCGCATCTGTGCACTCTGCTCTGAATTGTAAAGTTTTATATTGCTAAAAAAGGACCTAAAATGTACTGCTTGTGAATATGTAGATTGTTTCTATTTTGTTATTGAAGTATCTTTGTAAGAACCTGCCTTAGTTGAACCATATTTACACTAACATTAAATGTCAGCTGAAGTGCTGATCCTGCAGAGGTTTGTGTTTTCCGTGCAGTTCTTTTCCTGTTTGTGAAATCGCATGAGAGGTTTCAGGCTGTGGTTCACTTCACTGATGTGTATCTCTCTTTTTTTGTTTTTCAGTTTTGTCCCTGGTGTCTGTCAATGCAGAGGCCTCGAACTACAGTAATGTTTTTAAAACATTTTTATGCCCTCACATCAGGTTTTATATTAGTTCAGGAAAACGAATGTGTTACTGCTGTGACCTGTGAAAGGCTCAGAACGAGGCCACCATGTTTGCTCATCACACTGTTTACATTGGGTCACTCATTAATGTTACTGTGCATCCTCTCTCTGACCTTTCTTCTTTTCTGCTCCAACAGACGGAGAAGAAGCGTTTACATTTGGTAATTCACCATTCTTCTATGACTACCGCATTAACAGAAGTTAAATTAGTAACATCAGCTCTTAGTATTTGAACCAAGATGTATGGGGAAATTAGTTTATCCAGTTGGGCCCTTTTGCTAATATTTATTTTAGCTTACTGTTTAATGATGAGCGCCATTTGTTTGTGCAGACTACCACAGGCTGCGGGTTGGAGGCCTCATCTTGGCTGCTGTCCTTTGTCTCATTGGCATCACTATTCTGCTCAGTAAGAAGCACACTATATACACACACCCACACACACCCACACACACACACACACACACACAGAAACATCTTGTTAACATGCACAGGCATCGTAAAAAAATGTGCTTCTTTTCTCTTGAAGGTGGCCACTGCAGGTGCAAGTTCAACCAGAACAAGAGGTGAAGCTTTGAAAAGCACAAATATAGATCTGTGTGAAACTAGAGTAGAAACGCTAAAGCTCTGCTCTCTTTTCAGAAGGAGGACAGGAAGCAACGCTCAGCAGATGCTCAACGACCAAGGTACTCTAATTTACACACCTCTGCAATTAGTTTCCTCTTAGCCAACCGATTGATATCAAGATGTATAAAAATAAAACCATAAGTAGTCCTCATAACTGTAATTCCCCTTATTTACCACTTTTACATCAATATACCTTTAGACATCTTCTAAATTAGGTGTAAAAGACAGGATTTTTGTACTTAATATATTATCCTCCATATTTATGTACTCAATATTTATTGAGCTGTATGGGATCTAACATATTTTCACACAATGACATGAAAACGAGTTATTATCTTTAATGTAATACAGTTTTGCAGAACCTTTCTTGGGGGATCAAATACTTATTTCCAGTGCAGTATTTAGTAAAAATATGTCAGCTGCATTTATTTTATACAAATAGGCAGGAGAGTCATTAGCTATAGCACTACTGATTTTGTACTTAAAAATATTTAATATAGGATATTTAGTTTTTTTCTTCAATGAAAAAATTTGATTCTTCTACAATCTGCCGTCCAGATTACGCCGCAGTAAAATCTTATTTATTTAAAAATATTTTTCCGTTTGTGTTACGGATGCCAGCGATTGTATATGAGTTGACTAAAATATTGCAAAGAAAAAATCTCTTATTTAAAATTGTCAGTCAGATAAAACAAGTATTTTCATGGAATTTAGTGTATCAGATTTACCAAATTAGGAGGAACATTGATGGATTATTAGCGAATGCAAAAGGCGTAATAGTGTCTTAGATATTCAGTGTTTCGTTTCCAAGCTGGTTAAATTTTTCCGGTTAAAAGCTGAATTTATTCCATCCATCTGTTTTGTCGTAAACACACAAACACACACGCAGCCATGCCGACATGAACTGCTCAGAGCTGGCCTGAGATGCCTCGGACCTCGCTGTTCAACAGGTGGCGGGACGCCGGGCGTCCGTCAGGTGGAGGAGGGGCGCAGGGAGGGGACTGCAGCTGCTGGAGGTCACTACACTTGTGCTGCAGCAGCTATAAAAAGATTCAGCAGTGAACCCATTGGAGAGCAGTCTGCCCTATTGTGCATAACTCTGTTTTATGCGATATGTTCACAGATTTTAGATCTTATTTACAAAGGTCATAAAATATCTTCTGTTTCAGTTAATTAAGCGATTAAATAATTATTTGCACATCTCACCTAATACAACATTACAGGGTTTTTTTTATTTATTAGTTTTGACGACAAACATCCCAAAGAGTTATTAAAAAACCTTCCCAAGTCTAATAGAGTAAAAAAAGAAAGAACAGGCCAGTTATGAAAAATATATTTTCGTCACAGAAATCTACAATAAAGAATGTATGACATGATCCAGACATATTCACAATTGGTTTTCTTCTCAAACATATACTAAGAGCAAATTCTTTTGTAAAACAAAATGCAGAAGGCTTATTGCTACCTGTGCTTTGTGAGTTTAAGCTGATCCGACCAAACGATTACACAGCATATCTTATGAAAACGAGTTTGGTGAGCCATGCAGTTATTGCAGCTTTGATGTAGACAAAATACAGCAGAGACCCACATGGAAAGAACTGTGTAATGTGTAAGCATCTCTTCACAGCTCCTGCAGGGATTCACTGCAACCATATTTTCCACTTGCATTAGCGCACGTACACCTGCTCTGTCTCTGTCCTCCTCCCTGCCTGTTATCACCAGCTTTGTCTTATTTACACATTTGTTCCTACTTGCAAATAGTCTAATTTTAGAGTAAGTGTTGATGAATTTTTAGGTGAAGATTACGAATGGGGGAAAAAGTCGTTTGGTTTAGTAAATGTCTCTGGTCTCTGACTTCTCTTTCCATGTTGTGCTTGCAGGTCGTGCCTGCGACTGCTAGACAACAACCTAAACACACCGACTTCTCAAATGTCCGGCCAACAGAAACCACAGAGCAGCAGCAGTGGGATTTATAAGACCAAGCACAGGCTTTTGCTGTTATATAGAGAAATCCACAGAGAGCAGTCGGCATGCACCGGATATTAGGTGTGAGGCTTTCTGCCTGACAGCTGAACTACTGACCTGCAGCCTGTTACACTCGGACATGTTGTGCATAAAACTGTGTCGCTTTCATTTCACTCAGCTGAACTCTTGTGTATTTGGGAACCTGTTGGTCTGGGATTGACTGAGAGACCCCAAAAGTTTGTGTAATCTTCCAAAAAGAGAGCAAACATTTCACAATTCAGCTTGTGTCGGCTGACTTGGCTGACTGAAATGAAAGTTGCACCGGTAATAATGCAAACATACCACCAAAAATGATCGTAAAGCTCCACATATACTGCAGGCTGTGTCTGTCGTCACTTCTGTCGTGTATTCTGTATGTGTGAGGTGAACACTGATGTAGATATTAGTCACCAACCTAACCTGCGGTCTGTGTTTTGTGTCGAATCCGTGAAGTGAGTGACGTTCCTTCCCCAAGTTTTGTTTCATGGAGGAGCGTAGTGGATTGTACTGTTAAACGAGTCCTGTTTCTATAAAATAACAGTTAAAACACATGTAGGAGTGGACCTTTCTTTTGTGTGTGTGCAGTGATGTTCTGTGTGATGGACAAGAAATGAATTAAACCCTAAAGTTTTAACGCAATGTTGGATTCTGCAGAGCACATAATAGCCACAAGAGGGAGCTAATCAAGTAAGTTTATAATATTTATAAACCATAACACGTTAAAAATGATGTACATCTTAAATGAAATAATTGATTTAATATCAACCTTGTAATTTTGTCTATCATAATTATTACTAGTTTCAATGGAGAACACATTTAATTACCAAATCCACCTCATTTACTGCAGAGGGCGCTCAAGTCATTGTTTTGCTAATCCTAAAATGTTCTCACGCCTTTACAAAGAAAGAAAAATAAAAGAATAAAAAAATGGATTTATAAAGCAGAATGCTTCATAAAATAAAATGTTTCTTCATGCAGCAAGTCACAGCATAAATTATATCAGTGTTTCTTTAATAAATTCTGACTTTTAAAAGTTGACTTTGATGCTAGCATAGAAACATTACAGATTGTAAAGAAATAAGAGCAGCAGAACACATTACTGAAGTAAAAATATTCAAAGACTAGTTCAAAGGCTTAAAGTTACTTGATAAGAAGGATACTTAAGTACTGAGTGACTGATAACATGCAAATGTTACTGAGTAAATGTCTTATTTATGATTACCAGAACATAATAAACCCGCTGCTAAAGCCTGTCTCACTGCACATTATAGTTGTTGTTTTATGATGCACACATGAAATTAAACTCGTCATCGTCAGACTTGCTGAACCAGCGATGGTTTCCTTCTTTCGCCATGGCTCCACTCATGTCACAGTCGTCTTTATAACCATCCCAATCCCAGAGTTCAAACTCTACAACATTGTCATCAACCCAGAACCAGAAGTCCAGAGTGCAGGTGTAGCGAAGGCCGATCCATACGAAGGGACTGTTGGCTTTCTCAGCCTCCAGCTCAGCGAAGGTTTGCATCTGTCCATCCAAGATGGAGGCCAGATCTCTGTGGTTATCTCTGCAGTAGTACAGAGCTTCTTCCCAGGTCTTGTTTTGGTCAATCAATTTAAAGGGTGATTCTAGAAGAGCAAATATACACACACACACAAAAAAAATTAATAAATCAAGAATTGGCACGATGTAAAATAAGAAATATGTTGTTCAACCAGAGGAACATTTTTTAGCTTTCCATATCCAATCTACTCTAATGTTTAGCCGCCACATTTCATAAAGTGAAATAAGATGTGAGGATCTTAAGTTGTTTTGGAGTTTGATTTGATTTTAATGTCACTATTATTCTGTTTTAGTTTCTCATTTTGATTAAATGAGTCTTGTTGTTTTTTGTTTTTTTTGTCTTTCTTTTTTTTTTTATTAAATCACCAAAATCTGCTCAACGCCTCTGCCTGCTGCATCTGGGTCCATCAACACAACCTGCAGCACGACATGAGAGACTTTAATCTGATTGTGACAAACTCACAGGCTGACTCAAAGGTCTGAACAGGACATTAAAAGTCCCTTAATGCAAAAGGTCTAATGCAGTTTAGAATGAGAATAAGAGTCACCCTAAATTTCCCAGGTTAAATCCAGCCTACACACAGTCCAATTCATACAATAGTATCCCTTCTGATTTGACTAAAGTTGATAAATTGCTTTAAATCTTCTCACATTGTTGAGTTTGCCAACATTTAGCTGTCTTTGATATGCTTAATGTTCACACTGATGCTCAATCTTCTCTCATATTTCAGCTAACAAGCCTCATGTGTGGAAGGAGATGTTAATCATTACCCATCTTATTGCCTGTGATGTTCACTTCACATAGGATTAAAGGTTTTTTTGACATGCTGATGACATAAAGCATGATGGTGACATAACGCCCCAGCACCGGATTAAATGAGTAGGGATTGTTTTGGTTGTTACTGAAGCTGGTGATGTTATAAACCCTGAAACAAAAAGAGGAGAGGTCAAGAATGGTGATGTGAGAATAATGCTGGCTTTATCTGTGAAGTCATAGCTGTGTGCAATTATATTTAGATTCTTTGCTGTAAGACAATTCAGACTCCATGTTAGTAATGTTGGCAAGTGCATAAACATAAAGCTGGCAGCCTGAAAATACGAAATAAATCAACTTAAGGTTCTTACAACTTGTTGTTGACGCTGTTGTTCTGAGGAAAGTTCCCAATGTAGATCTTCACCCCAGTTATATCAGAATGCGTAACCTCTTTGTTGTATATTGAGATGCAGGAAATGTTGTAAACACCCTGCAGATCAATGCTCCACCAGGAATCAGGCATTTCTAGAGTGTTTGAACATGATGACAGATTTCCATCTATGGCTTTGGCAGAGCTGTATTTGTCAGAGCTGTATTCGGCAGAAGTGTAAGTCGAAGACTGAGAGGTTTTGGAGTTTGTTAGATCTACAGTTTGTGTGTTACAGTGAGCTGCAGAGGAAAAAGAAATAATCTGATTATAGAACTTCAAAATGTCTAAAATAGTATAATGACTACCAGTGACGCATCTGTTGAATACATTTGGTCGTACCCGTCGTCTGCTGGGACACGCACAGCCTCCCTGTGAAAACATTTTATTTTGAAATATCCTCAAACTGAACTTGTCATTCACCCCTTTCATTATTTAAACTGTAACCTTCGTGGAAAGTAATGGAAACTTTTCATACACATGAAGAAACTAAGACAAGACAGTAAAATTGTTTCATCATAATTTTCTTTTGTCCTGGTGCCAGACGGGATCAAAATGAGCCACTTACCAATCAAACCGATGAGCAACAGACACTGCAGCATGTCTAAAAGTACACTAACAACAAAAAATCAAAGTAGGAATGACGCTTTGCACAGAGATATTCTTCCTCTGTAAAAAAAAAATAAAAAATTACAAAAATAGAGAATAAAATAATATCTGTCAGAGCAAATTATGTTTGCTCCCGTAATGTTGGCAGGATATTTCTAACTGAACTGTTGTCCACACGTCCAAAATAAGCCTTGCTTGTTGGTCGCTTGCTGAACTGCTTCTGTTGTATCCGCTTGTATGAAAGCAACCTATTATCACAGCCACAAGTGCAAGATCAGACTAGGTGGTTCAGCAGCTAGACATTTGCATTCTGTCTGTTACAAGTTGCAAGCAATTTGTTTATTAGGCATCAGATTACATTTATGATTCAACATCTAATGAATTCACTCTTTGTGTGAACTATCCTAGATAGTTGTCACAACTGGGAAAGACAGCTGCTATCTATGCATGCAAAACAGACTTTCCATGAGGTCTGTTTTGCATGCATAGATGCATAGATGTGAGCTGAGCTTTGTACCAATTAATAGATGGCATAGAGATGGAAAATGTGGCAAAACTTTATTTGATGGGGTGTGCATAAGACGCACATAACACTGTCATAAACGTGACATAACACCTGAAAAGTTGCACTAAAAGTGCATTATAAATGTCAACTTTGCATTGTTTGGTAAATAATGGTACTTTTAATGTAAACTTTCATTAAAACTTGTATTAAAGGTCTATTAAAATTGTCAACTTTGCATTAGAAGTGTAATTATTTACAGAATAACACTTCATGAAAACAGTCGTAAACATTCATGAAGTGTTTGTGTTCATAACAGGTGTTATGTCACGTTTATGACAGTGTCATGTCAGTCTTATGCACACCCCATCAAATAAAGTCTTACAGAAAATGTAAGACTACACACACACACACACACATATATATATATATATATATATATATATATATATATATATATATA
>CAEGAE010032921.1:0-12967 GCA_903067095.1 Girardinus metallicus | reverse complement strand
CTATTGGGCCCCTAACCAGGCTCACAAGCAGAAACGGTGGCAGTGGGCCCAGCCGGACATGAAGACTCATTTTAAACAGACTGTTCACTGATGACTGCTGTGCAACCTGGATGGTCCAGATGGACTCAGCAGTGGATCGGTGGTAGACAGCCACCGCGTCCCGACACGGCTGTGACGTCAGCAAGGAGGTGGTGGAGTCATGCTTTGGGCCGAAATCATGAGGAGAGAATCATTGGTCGGCCCCTTTAGGGTCCCTGAAGGTGTGAAAATGACCTCAGCAAAGTATCTGGACTTTCTGACTGGTCACTTTCTTTCATGGTTCAAAAAGAGCCGAACCTTCAGTAGCAAAATCATCTTCATGCATGACAATGAATGCTGCAAGGAATACCTCTGTGTCATTGGCTGCTATGGGCATAAAAGGGGAGAAACTCATGGTGTGGTCACCATCCTCCTCTGACCTCAACCCTACTGAGAACCTTTGGAGTTTCCTCAAGCAGAAGATCTGAGGGTGGGATGCAGTTCACCTCAGAACAGCAGATCTGGGAAGATATTCTGACATCCTGCAAAGACATTCAAGTAGAAACTATCCACAAACTCACAAATCCAATGGATGCAAGAATTGTGCAGGTGAAACCAAAGAAGGTCCTATGTTAACATGTAAATCGGTCTGTTAAGACCAAGTTACTTTGATTTTAGTATATGTGACCACTAAATGCTGCACATTCAAAGAATGACCGTTTGTAGTTCTTTATAATCCATAAAATGTTTAGAAAATCTGCTGTGCATAATAATTTGGAGCAGAGCATTTTGAGTTTTTTATTTTTGAAAAAAATACTTTTCTCATTGGGAGCTTTGTTCAGTAAAATTTGATTTATACTGTAATAGTTCATGACTTGAAAAGTATATTGGCCATCATTTGTATTGAAAATCTGAGAAAATATAACTTGTATAATAATTTGGAACACAGTGTATTGGTGGAGACGTGTGGGACACTTTAAATTTTACGCAGAGAGTACATTGCGAAGGTAACTAAATCAACCAATAAAAAATCCTTTCTGAATATCATCTCTGACATGGACACTGAACTAAATGCATCTTGGTGACTCAAAGCTGAGCGCTGAAGAGTTATGGTGCAGGATGCTTTGGTTAAAAAGTGCATTCCAAACTTTGTCTGAAAAGCCGAGTTTAGCAAACATACAGTTTATAGACAACAGAGAAAAGTATGGAGAATGCTGTTGTGTTTATTATTTAAATGGGCGAGTAGACCTTGTTAAAAACAAAGTTAATTAGACTGTAATAAGTGCAGTGTGCTGCACAAGTAAATGCACACACGGCTCCATCCTGCACTGCTCAAGCTGTGGAGACAAAATCCTTTCAATCAATCAGATTTGAACTTAACTTATGCTAAGTTTAAACAAAAAACAAAAGGCAGCTGGAAGATGTTAAACAAAATCTGGAAGAAGTTGTACTGCTTACTCAAATGGTGCTCTAAAAACGAAAGCAGTAAAATCTTAATTTAAATAATATGTCAGATTTATTTTAAGCTCAACTCTCTAATTAAAATTAATCAGTTGGGTTGGATCGGGCTCAGACATAATGTATATGGACTCGGTCTGGGTGAGGTTGGATTTTTTTTAGATAAAATCTAAACTTTAGCCCAGATTTCTACTTTAGCTTTGGGAGGAAGTTGTGAGGCTTCATGTTCAGACCCCAATAGGTGAAGCGCTCATAACTTTAGTGGAGTTGATTCATTTCATTGTTCTGTCAGTGGATTTTATTACTGCAGAGAAATGATATGTTATCTACTTGATCAATATGTGATGGGATCTGGATTGTCTATTCAACTTGTTGAATATTAACTCAACTGCATAAAAATTAAATGCAATAGAAAAATAAAAAATTGACAGATAAAAATAGAATATGATGAAATATTTTTAACAGAGTCAGTCAAATTGAGGGACAACAAAAAATTCTAGGGCGACCTGTGATATATAGTATTTCAATTTGACTGTTAAATCCTCAAAATATCCATCCATCCATTTTCTAACACTCTTGTCCCTAGTGGGGTCAGGAGGGCTGCTGGTGCCTCTCCAGTGAACGTTCCGGGCGAGAAGCGGGGTCACCCTGGACAGGTGGCCCGTCTGTCGCAGGGCAACACAGAGACAAACAGGACGAACACACATGCACACACACGCCCTCACACCTAGAGAATTTAGAGAAACCAATTAACCTGACAGTCATGTTTTTGGACTGTGGGAGGAAGCCGGAGAACCCGGAGAGAACCCACCATGCACAGGGAGAACATGCAGACTCCATGCAGAAAGACCCCGGGCCGGGAATCGAACCCAGAACAGAACCTTCTTGCTGCAAGACAACAGCTCTACCAACTGCGCCACTGTGCAGCCCTCCTCAAAATATACCAAATGTATGTATCCTATTACTGACTTCTGTTGGTTTTAACACAAATCTTTTCATACTCTTGTTGAAGTTGATGTTTACAATATTTGGTACTAAAAATGGCACATTTCAAGGAGGATTTTTGAAGACAAACTTAGTTAAAATAGAATCAGATGAAAATTTTGTGTGATTTACTTACAGGTATGGGAGTTCCTCTCTCTGATGGAGGTATCATGTCAACAGTGAGGACTTGGGGTGGGTCAATACCCTTGCCTACTTTCTGATGGATGAGGTGCATCGCAAGGGCAAACTGCTCCCTGTTCAGTTTGCCTATCTGTCTTGTATCTGCCAAAGACCTACAGAGCAGAAGAATACATAACTAAGAAAATTACATTCATTTTACTCAGAATTGCTGTGCATACCAACAGAAAATTACAAGGATCACCCGAGTGATTCTAGTTACTTCAGGTGCAATTTGTGTCATTGTGAAAGTTTGTGTCAGAATATAAAGCCATGTAAAAAAGTGTAAAAATGTCATTCCAATACTGTTACAAAACGGGGACTGTGGAGTCAAATTCCAATGTAATCCTGTTTTTCTCTTTAGAGGTTAACAAAGGTCATTCAGGATGCTGTGGTGGTACAGGGGTTGAGCAAAATTCACATAAGGAGGCCTTAGTCCTCGATGTGACCAATGGAGGTTAGATTCCCATCCAGGTGAGCTTTTCCGCATGCCTTCCCTTTCTCTCATTACCTACTTTCCTGTCCTAGCAGTTTGAAATAAAGCCCACTAGAGCCAAAAAAAACCCTAAAAAATAAACAAAAAAACAAAACAAAACAAAGGACATTAATATCCAGTTTGATGCAAAACGGATGGTGCATGTATGATTTAGAGCCAACACTATGCAAACAGCAAGAGATTGAAACTTGCTATTCTGATGCTCCGACATTCCAGCCACAAGACAAAGTCGAGGGAAGTTTGCAGCATCATAATGTTCTTTTTTTTATTTCTAGGGAGTGCTGTGGAAGAATTGGGCAACACCCACCAAATATTGCACTGCATTCCTGTGAGGGGCTGGATTAGGATTAGGATCGATTTCGTCTGCTTTGTCATATGGCAAAACAAGGTTTTGATCAATTTTAATCCCTTCCCTCAACTACATACTGACCACAGATGAAGCTGATAAGCTCAAAATATAAACAAATCAAATGCAGGTATTAAGATTAAATATAATCAAACTTTAATATCGCTTTTTCAGACACTCAGAGGCTTAAGATTAAGTGAACAAAAAGACTTTCGGGGGGATCTACCTATGTACCGAGTTTCAGATCTCTTGAATGTGCAGTAGGCCTCGCTCAACTTATGTGGCACTGTAAAGACCCCTAAATTAAGGGGGATTTAACTGAAATCCCAAAATTACTTGTGGAGGACAATTTCCGGTGAAGTTTGGTGAGTATTGAATATGTTCAGACATCCAAAAAAGGCACATAATATGGCAGAATAATAAGAAGCAACAAGCTGAGGTAGGTTCATAGACTTTATAAGCTCTTTTCAACTTGCTTAATATGTTTTAACTGAACAGACAGACAAAAACCAGCAGAACATCATTCTGCTATTCATGAGAAGTTTAGAATTGTAGAATTAAAGTAAAAATGCACCATTGGAGTAACATTAATTGGCACAACTTGCTTGGCTATAATACTACAATATAGTTAGAAGTATGTCAGATCAGAAATCTGCTAAAGCTAAAAATAACTAAACTCTATCCTGGAATAATACTGACTATTTTAAGGAAGCAGAGCAAACATCTTTGATTCTGGTTTGCTAGGAAAATCTCAGATTTGTGACAAATGTTTTTGTGTGCTGACAGCTGTACTTTAGATTTTGAAAACCCAGAGCTTAATAACCTATGTGTGATAGCGCAAAACGATTGGGAGTGTAAAATATGTAATAAAGTATCTGGACTTTACTGCACTGTTCTTCAGTAACAGTACAGCTTTTCTTTATCGCCCCACCATCACCTTTTCATTGCGGCAAAGGTGGAGATGGTGGCAGGAGTTCACCCTGCAATCAGGTTACTGGTTCGATGCCCATTCCACCCACCTCTGTCGTCATGTCCTTGAGCAAGACACTTCACCTGCGTTGGTCAGAGGGCCTGGTGGCACCAGTGCATGACAGCCTCACTGTCATATCATATTGCCCCTGGGCATCTGTGGCTACTATCCGGTAGCTTGGCACCATCAGGGTTTGAGTGTGTACATGAATTGGTGTAGTGCCTTGGGGTCCTCTGGACTTGGTAATGTGCTATACAAAGCCAATTAATTACTTTATACTTAAAGATGCACCTTGAAGAATCTTTGTAATATATCTGTGTTGTTTTGTCTTTGTTTTGCTTAATATACATTTTAAAACAGTTAGTTAGAAGACAGATACAAATCATGCCTGGAGGAATCTTCACAACTGCACTGGAAGATTTTCTGATGAGCTGAAAATAAATCTACGCTGGACAAGCTGTTCTCCTGGAACCAGAAAGAGAAGTAGCTCTGCTGTGGCTCAAGTAACTTGTTGGACAGAAAACATCTGCAAGAGAGCATGGAAGGTATATAATAAGAGAAGAATTTTCAAATCCCAATCCAAGTCTACGGGCCTTTTCAATTTATTTCACTGTATCTTGTATCACTGTATTAATCCAGAAGCAACCAAATTAAAGCATATGGTAAAAGTCTTTAGTTAACATAATTACAACTCAGATCTTGAAAATAATCTCCAGAACTTCAGGTTTTCCCAGGTCAACAATGACTGTGTTGGGAAATGAGATGATCATTTGGACAAAAATGCTGAAATAATACCACAAATGAAGCCACAAATCCCAGAGGGACTTAAAAAAGAGGGGCGTGGATGCAGAGAAGGAGCAAAGCGGATAGCGAGGGAAGTTCAAACTATCGCTTCCATCAATCATAATGGGCAATGTGAGATTGATAGCCAACAAATTGGATGAACTTTAAACCCTGACAATGACCCAGCCAGGGTTTTGGGAATGCAGTAGTCTCTGTTTCACATAGATAGCTGCAGGATCATATCTCCAACTCCAATGTCTCTCTGCTGGGCTTCCTGATTATATAAGCAGACAAAGATTTAACACACAGATTAACAGGAGGTGGATCAGCAGTGCTCATCAACAACAGATGGTAAAGAGAACTGCGTGAAAGTGGTCACAGGTCCAGGGGTCTTTGTGACACCATGGATGTTACTTACTGGTTGCCCGAGTTCCTGGCTTTCTCCGCGCATTCCTTCCCTCGTGACGCCATGGACATTACCCATTGATTGCCCGAGCTCCACTGACACTTCTGCCGTCTATCAAACCTCCTCGGCTCTGCTGGTCAGCCGTCTCCTCGCTCCTTCCTGCTGAAGATTCAAATTTACCTGTCCGCCCCAAGGGGCTGTCTTGTCACAATTCTCTGATGTGGATCATAAGATTCACCCATGTGCTTTTGTTCTCCCGCAGACTGTCCCCCGCTGAGCGCAATTACGACGTGGACGATCGAGAGCTACTTGCTATTAAGCTTACTTTGGAGGAGTGGCGGCATTGGCTGGAGTCGCTGAATATCCCGTGCTGGTCTGGACAGATCACAAGAACTTGTCTTACCTTCAATCTGGTAAATGACTTAATTCACGTCAGTCCCGCTGGTTCTTTTTCTTCTCCCGGTTTAACCTGTCAATCTCCTACTGTCCAGGCTCCAGAAACATAAAACCAGATGCACTATCCAGAATCCACTCCCCAGATGACTTGGATAAGGTTCCATCCACTATTTTACCTCCCAGTTGTACGGTCGCAGCCTTAACATGGGAGATTCAAGATCTCATTTACCAAGCACAACAGTCAGAACCTGATCCTGGAACCGGTCCATCCAGCAAAATTTATGTTCCCACCTCACTCAGATCTCATCTCATCCATTGGTATCATTCATCGACGTTCTCCGCTCATCCTGGTGTCAGTCGCACCATTGCCCTTGTTTCTCGTCAATTCTGGTGGCCCTCACTTCACAAAGACGTAAAAGTATACGTCCTAGCCTGTTCGATTTGTGCATGCAATAAATCCTCCCATCAACCTCCATCTAGGTGTTACAGCCACTTTCCATCCCCAAACGCCCCTGGTCACATATCTCTGTAGATTTTATCACTGTATTACCTGTGTCGAAGGGTATGACCACTATACTCACCATTATCGACCGTTTTTCTAAATCATGTCACCTTATACCTCTCAGAAAACTCCCCACAGCTTTTCAAACTGCACAACTCCTGGTCAAGCAGGTCTTCCGTCTGCCCGGCATTCCGCAGGAAATCCTCTCTGACCGTGGTCCAAATTTCATCTCCCAGGTATGGAAGCACTTCTGTTCTGCACTAGAAGCTAAAGTCTCTCTCACTTCTGATTATCACCCCCAATCCAACAGTCAATCAGAGTGCATGAATCAAGAGTCTACCCTCAGATGTCTCAATTCCACCAATCCATCGGACTGGAGCCAATATCTTCCCTGGGTCGAGTATGCTCACAACTCACGTCTCTGCAGCCACTGGCCAATCTCCGTTTGAAGTCTCTCTAGGTTACCAGCCTCCAATTACTCCCATCTGATGAGAAGGAGATCGCTGTCATATCCGTCCAACATCACATCCGCCGTTGTAAGACCATTTGAAACAGTACCATCTCCGCACTCAACCACACTGCAGAACAAAACCACTGTTTCACAGACTGCAAGAGGACACCAGCCCGTCAATGTACCCCAGGTCAAAAGGTTTGGCTCTCAGCAAAAGACATGCCCTTGAAATCCATGTCAAAGGAACTATCTCCTCGCTCCATTGGTCCATATGAAATTGTCTCTGTTATCAGTCCATCCGGTGTCCATCTTCGTTTGGCTGCCTCCCTGCATATCCCAGTTGTCATGTCTCCCAGATTAAACCAGTCCAGACCAGCTCTGTGTGCCCTCCTTCTGAGCCCCCTCCTCCCGCCCGGAACATCGATGGGCACCCCGCCTATACTGTCCACCGGGTCGTGGACTCCCGTCGATGGGGCCGCGACTGGCAATACCTTGTTGATTGGGAGGGCTACGACCCGGAGGATCGTTCTTGGGTCCCTGGTTCGTTTATTTTATATCCTACTTTAATTTCTGATTTCCGTTTGTCCTGTCCTTCTTCTTCTGGACTGCCAGGTGGCGGTCGTTGAGGGGTGGATGTGGGGGGGGGGGTACCGTAGGGAACTGGGTTGTGGGTATGGTTCTGTTTCTGCTTTTCCCCTTTTTTCCACCAGAGGGTGCCAAGAGGCTGCTCCTTCCAGGAGGGCGTTGCCGGTGGAGCCTGGATTGCCTGCATACCTGCAATCAATCTGATCTTCTGGAGGAGTATATAAGGAAGGAGCGGCTGACACATCAGCGCTAAAGTGTTAGCCAATATTGATGGTTCTTTGTGATACCGTGGATGTTACCCACTGGTTGCCCGAGTTCCTGGCTTTCTCCATGCACTCCTTCCCTCGTGATGCCGTGGACATTACCCATTGGTTGCCCAAGCTCCACTGACACCTCTGCTGTCTGTCAAACCTCCTCGGATCTCCTGGTCAGCCGTCTCCTTTCTCCTTCCTGCTGAAGATTCACACTTACCTGTCCGCCCTCCACCGCAGCCCACCATCGGCCAAGTCGCACACCCACAATCAGAACCACAACCCCGGTAACCACAGTGAGCCTTGCCCCTGGACAAAATCAACTCCTGACAAAGTAAGACAAGTCTCTTTATTGCTTTCTGTTGGGGAAATTGTATATAATTTATAATGTATTACTATTATGCTTAGTATTACTAGTATGTTTTATATTAAATACATCTTAATATAAAGGGTTGAACTTACTTAATAGATGTGTATAGTGTGACCTATGTTTGAACTATCTGAAGAGCCTTCTTCTACAGAAACATCGTAGTTGGAGTATTCTGTGCACCTGGAACTATCGGAGGAGTAGGAAGGCTGGGGCCCAGAACGGATGAGCAGGGAGGCCAACTGAAACTATTTTGCTTTAGAGAAGACACACGCCAAAGTGTGAAAGGTACTGCGCTGTAGTCTGTGTGCCCCGACCCTTTAGAGGCTACAGCTTTGATGTAACTAGGGACCACCCTAAGGAATAAAAAGAGAGGAAACAGCAGAATCAGGTTAGAGTAGGTAGGAGACTGTAACTAACCTGGTCTCTTGCTGCTCTCCTCGTGAGTACACAGTTATTCAATCTCTTGTCTCTTCTCTGTTTCAGTGTGTTTAATAATGTCTAAGGTGTTTTGAACCTGACACTGTTTATTCCTACAACATTTGAACTCACCATCGTCCTCTCCAACTCCAGAGTTCTGCTGATCCAGTTTCCCGTTCACCCCAAGACCCACAGCTCAGATTATTTATCTGTTTATTATTTCAATAAACCATTTGACTGATTTCTGTTCTCTGCCTGGTGTTTCTGCATGTGGGTTAGAAAATTAAATCCCAACATGACAACTGTATTTTTCTGAAGTACATTTTAATATGTTGTCAAGTGGGTATACTTATTAAGATTATACTAAAAGTGTAAAATAGATTTTTAAGAACATGCTTGTAATACTCTTTAACAAATGTATTTTGGTGCACTTTTTAAAGTGTATTTTTTTAAAATATGCTTTAAATTCTAATTAAATATATTTCTAAAATTATACTTTGGAGAATCACTTTAAAAAAACACTTTCCATGTATTTGTACAAATGTATATTTTTAAAAATATATTACACATATACAAACAATTCTTTTCTGAAGTTATTTATTCACAGTGCTTTGCACTTGAAATAAACTGCTTGATGGCAAACATTAGATTAGACAAAGGTGGTGAGGAGCTACTATAGTGGTAGGAGTTCATCCCGGAATTGATCCCAGAATTGATGGGCTGTCGGTTTGATTCCCACTCTGTCTGCTTCTGTCAATATGTCCTTGGACAAAACACTTCAATCACATTTGCCTGCTGGAGGTGGTCAGAGGGCCTGATGACGCCACGACATAGCAGCCATGGCACCCAGGGCAGCTGTGGCTAATATCCAGGAGCTTGCTACCATCAGTGAGTGAATGTATGCATGAATGGGATAATGAATGGAATGAATAATTGGGGAAATGACGGAAGGTAGTGTTAAGGTACGTTGGGGTCCGATGGACTTGATTAAGCGATATAGAAGAACAAGCCATTTACCATTTATTTCGTTCAATTTGGTGAATAGCATCAGAATCTCAGTCCGCCATTTTGCTGTCCCAAATTTTTAAATCATTTGTTAATGCGGAAACTGCAAGGTTATTGTATTGACAAGACAATACATTGACAAGGTCAAAATAATGTCTTTTGCATTGGTAAATGGTACTTGGAATCCATATGAAACCTTTTTGCACTGCAGAACCCAACCTGACTCCCTTTGATCCGGACCTATTGTACTCAAGCTCTGATGGAAACAGGATGTTCCATCTTTCCCCTGCCCTCGTGAACTAGATGAATTATGTGCAAAGATAAAAACTCGCTTTTCCTTTTCTCCCACTCCCTTCTCTGCTAATAAAAGACAAGCTCTAACTGAAGGTTGTCAGAACGCACGGTGAGCAGCTTGTAGAAGCGGTTTGCTGTGTCTTCTCCTTTTGCAAAAGCTTGGTAGAAAACTAATAAACGTTGTCTGTGGTTCCTTTTATGTAAGTTCAGAAAATACCTATCAATATTCTTGCTAATATTTTGTGAATAGAATCTTACTATACTGTATGTATGTATGTCCATCAGCGAAATGCCAGACATATTAGTTACAGTGCTTGGTGAAATACCGTGGTTCAGCCCCGCTATGAAGGCTAACAGAGGTTTTGTAAATCTTAAAAAGTTTTAATTATTCCCTAACACTGATTTAGATTATCTGACACAAGAGCCTACCTTAGAAATAAAACAATACACTATATATACTGGAAGGAAGCGATCGACCGCTCCAAGATGGCGGCCCTACGTCTTGCCAGCGACAAAAGGCAAGACCAGTCCATGAGGCGATATTCTTTATTATGTCTATACATGAAGCCATTTAAATAAGTGATGAACCTGTACTTGGAAAGATTTTTTATGTGCCAAAACATTTTCAATATACGTTTTCTTGAAACTGTACTTTCATCACATTTACCTAAATATCCAGAAAAGCTAGCCAACTCTGATATAAACTTCACAATATTCTACTATAAAATCTTGGCTTCATGTAAAACATGGTTGCACAAAAGAGCTAAACACAAGAGGGAAAATGAAGTTTAACTGTAATGAAATGCAGACAAATCCTTTAGTTATAAAAACATGACGATATGGAAGTGTGTGCAGCTATTTTGTTCCTGGTTCCACAATTGAGTCCAGTCCAGGAGAACAGCTTGTCCTGTCCAGATCTCTTTACAGCTGGTCAGAAGATCTTCCAATGTAGCTGAGAAGATTCTTGCATGCATGTGTTGTGTATGTTCTCAAGCTTAACATATTAAAATGAATCTGAAACAAAGACAAAGCTTTGGAGGTAGGGTTCTGCCAGGTGTATCTTTTCACTTCTTAGTAATTAGTGAAAAGCTGCACTTTTATTGAAAAAGCTATAAAACTAGATGAAGATTATTTAGTAAAGATTTTGCAGTCCCAAACTCTGTAAATTAGACATTATACATTATTGAGCAGCAATAAAATCCAAACTACAAAAGTCAACAGGGCAAAAACTTGTAACTATAGTTAACACAGTTAGCAGTACTAACTGTTAACTATTGTCACTGATTACAGTAGTTAATACAGTAGTCTTGCAGTCAAGACTACTGTATTAACTACTGTAATCTTGTAGTCAAGACCTGTAATCAGCAAGTCTTTCCAATTAATGTTACTCTGACTGAGCATCTTTAGCTTAATTTGAAATTTCTCATAATAAGCAGAGTGATGTTCTTTAATTTCTCTCTGTAGTAAAGTATTTTTGAATTGAGTGCTGCAGTTACCCCTTTTCCTGGTGTACTTTTCCTACCACATTTTTGGTTCTTAATTTTCCATAAATTTGCTTGGATTCAGCACTCTTTTGTGGGATATGCTCTTTGTGGAGGGAGCCAGTGGCTGCGTTCTGGATATCTGTCAAGTCTGATGAGTTCCTTATTATTGTGTATCCTGCTAAGACCATTTAGAGGCTCAGGGATCCTTTGCATGTGTATTCAAGTGATCTTAATTGAATAACCCTAATGCTACCTAATGGATGTTATAGCATGGGTTTGAATATTTAATTCTTTAATAATGCTCACATTTTGTAAGACACCAAATTTAGGATTTTCTGTATCTGTAAACTATAATAATAAAAACTACAAGAAATGAAGGCTTAATATTTTTCATTCAAAATAATCTATAGAATAATTTCTGAAATGAGTGACAAAACAATAATGAGGTTTATCATAATATTCATTTTTTGGTTGTTTTTTTGGGGTACCTGTATGGTGGTTGTAGTTGTTACTACAACTTTGACAGAATTGTTAGGGAAAAAACTGAGAATGCAAGAACATATGAATTAAAGTCCCAACCGGCAATCAAAATTTCAGCTACTTAATGTGGACAGGTTTTCAAGTTTTAAGATAACATTTAAAAAACTGTTAATTGCCACAGTGGAATTTCTTGGTAGAGAGGGCTGGACTGCCAGTGTCTATTCAATTTTCAAACACACATTAGCGACAACCTATCCTTACCATATATGAGCCAGGATGTTCTGAGAAAGTCCAGATTGAATGAAGATATCCTTTACTTCCTGTCCACTGACAAAGCCATCCAGATCTGCGTCCGTCTTCAGAAAGATGTCATCATAGCGACCACGTTCTGACAATGGCACCACCCAGTTCAGTGAATGCTAAAACATGAAAACATGCATGTAACTTCATATTTTGTGATCTTTTGAACTTCTAATTGTCAATCAGTCTAACACTGTTTTGAGGTTGTACATATAGAACAAAACAATAACTAAAATTCACAACTGTGTCACAACTATTTTCAAATAGTATTTCAAATAAAATTACCGTAAGGGGCATTACTATATATTTTCCCTCTTCACGTGTGACAATAAAGAGGAAAAATGTATAATAATAATTAAAGGGAAAATAACTGTTCACTTCAATTGTTATAAAAATCCTATATTTTAAATATTACCTAAGAAATTTGACGCCTCAAAATTTAAAAAAAATTCTTACAGGAAGTCATCACAACAGTGCTTCTCTTTTAACCCTTTATCAATAATTTTACCAGCATTTCACTAAGAAGTAGCTCTTGTAATGATCCAGCTCCAAGGAGGAGATATGCCTTGTAAGTCCACCCGGGTGTTTTCCACCGCTGAATTGCTGCCACATGAGATTAAAAGATATCTTAAACAAGCATGAAAGAATCAAGGTAACATGCCAGGTACAGCTCTGCTCAAAATTATTGGCACCTGTTCATGGTTTGCATAAGTGAGTGAATATGTTCAGAAATAAATGGAAATGTTCAAAGTGTTTATCAGCAGGATCTTTCAGTTGGACGTCCAAAGTAATTT
>CAEGAE010032920.1:0-15995 GCA_903067095.1 Girardinus metallicus | reverse complement strand
CGCCGCGCCCCGCGGGACGCCGCTGCCGCCGCGCCCCGCGGGGCGCCGGTCCTCATCCATACATGTATTTATCTCTGTATTATAGCTTCAGCTCTGTTTTCTTCAGCTGTTTATTTTTGATTCATTATGATGGACGATTCTGTGCAAAAGTCTCGAGTCATTCCTCAGGTTCTTAGAGCAGGAAACAAGAGGCGGTTTAAAACTTTAGCACAGAAGCAAAATAGAAACTTAAAGTAACTGAGATTATTTTGAACTTTAACCTTCCTCTGGCTTCATGTTTCTGGTTTTTTTTTTATCAGCTGAGCTTCTTTATTTTCAGCCCAAACTGAAACATTTAAGAAGTTTCAGTCATTAGCACATTTCTTTTTTTATTTCTAAACGTTGAGTTTTCAGCATCGGCTCTGAAAAGTCCAAAGTTCTGAAGTAAAATAAGTTTATGAGTCGGTTAAATAAAGACCCAGAATGTCAGCACACAGTGTGGAAACAGCAAAGACTGAGGGGAAATATTTAAATCCTACTCATGTTCGTGTTTTTTACCTGCAACAATATTATAGTTGCTATTAAAAAAATACAATAACATGAAGAGATTTAAAACAGTTTAATTTTTTTATTTATGGGCGTCTTTGCTCATTCATCTGCAGCCAAAACGACTTGTGCAAAAATATCCTGTATTATTTTTAAGAAAAAAGCTGAAACGATTCACCACGAAGTTGTAACAATCTGTAAAAATCCTAAAGGACTTTTTTTTTTTTTGTGCATATTTATGCTGATGAATGTTAAATCTGTATAGGAAAACATTCCAGTTCTGCCTTCGTTTTGCATGAATTATTCATTTTGTTTGAGTTTTTGTGGTTTGTTTTGTTCTTTTATTTGTTGAAATATTTTCCTGTGCTTCATATTTCGGTCTCTGAATATCAGCTGTTTGTGTCTGCAGTTACTGATCACTGTAAATGGATTCATTTATTGATTAAACAAACCCCAGAAACTTTTTGCTTTTAGTCATTATGCGTCACCGCAGCGGAGTGAACACCAGGGGGCGCCGTTGCTCTAAATGCTGCATTCAGAGCCGCCAGACTGGAAAATATTCAGCGAGCTAAGAGCCATTTATCATCTTCCTCATGACCGTAAAGCGTTTTGTTTCTCAGTTTCTTGTTGCTAAATTGATCTGGAGGATCATTTTCCTCTGTGTGTCCAATAATAAGACATAAAACAATTAATAAAAGTATTTATTAATCACTATGGAGTAAAAAAAACATCTGTTACTCTCATTTCCATCGAATGCATGAAACATCTGGTTCTGCTTTTTCAACCATCTGCAGCTTAAAATGCTTTAGAAACTGGATTTGGAATAATTATGATTTACTTCAAGGCCTTTTTCCATATTTAATGTATTTTTTAAATATTTGTCTTGACGTTTTCAGATCCCTGCTGCTCTTTAACAACTAATTTTTCCTACAGTTTTGCATGGATCGATTATGAAATATTAAAGTCATTAAATTAAACTCATTTAAAATGAGTGAAAAATCAATTTAATACATAAAAAACCTGCAGAAAAACTGATCAATATATAGATATATGTATTAGATATTAGGGCTGCAACTAATGATTATTGTAATAATTGATTATTTTGATGATAAATCGGATACAAATTCTGCAGATATTTAATTGAACCTTCAGATAAATAGTTTTAGAAACTCATTGAAAAATGCAGATAAATAATTAAATTCATTTTAAAATAAGAAAATCAACATTTTATTGCCTAAAATCAACATTTGATCATTTGTAGCAAAGGATGGACCTGCTGCACGTCATCTAAAGAGAAAACTACAAACCACGAAGAAGACGACGTCCTGTCGTCTTCTTCGTGGTTTCGGCCAGGAGCAACATCCGGGTGTTGATCACGTGACTCGTGTGACAGAAAAACGTGCTTCTTCCTAAATACACCCGTTTCTATATGGCTGGGAAAAAAAACTGCTCATCTTTTTCTATAAAAAGCGTTTTTCTTTTTTTAATTGTCTCGTTTCCATTAAGCGAATTTATTTGCGTCATTTGGATTTGCGCAGTTCCTGGTTGGATTTGCGCAGCTTCCATTTTCATGACTTCTTGTTGGATTTGAACCCAGTTTATGACTTAATGGAAACAGCGCATTGTTACGAAGCGGACAAAGATTTGCGCACATTGGTAGAGGAACCGCAGTTATTGCGGGTTAGAATCCGCCCCGAACCGCCCGGCCGGCCGCTGCGCAGCGTGGGAGTGGGCGGGTGGGCGGGTGGGAGTCCACTCAGCTGTGGGCTCTCCACTCCACTCCACTCCACTCCACGGTGATGTAACAGGAAGCAGTGGGCTGACTTCCAACGTCAAGCTGAAGCCGCCGGAGCTGCGCGCAGAGCCGCCGCAAATCCGAACCGAGCCGAGCCGAACCGGACCGGACCGGAGGAGCGTGATCGGATCCGAACCCGCTGCGGGATCGCCGTGTCCGGTAAGGAAGCTGGGATGGGTCGGGCTTTGTTGGGTTTGATCCCCTGCTGGCGGCGGTACCAGTCCGTTTGGACCTCCGTTCTGTTGATTCGAACAAGAAAAGGTTCGGGCTTTTATTCTGGACCTGGATCCGTCCTGGTTCTGGTTCTGGCTCTGCAGTCAGGAGAAAATTGAAGCGCGGATTTTCTACAACCTTCCATTGATTGTCTGCTGGTGCTGAGTCAGCAGAACCGCCGAACCCGACCGAGCGCGTCCAGAACCTCCCGGTCCGGCCATCAGCGGACCGCTCGGTCCGGTTACATAACCATCCAGAGCCGAACCTGCTGGCTGGGCGATGAAGAGGAGCAAACGATGATGAAGATGATGTTATGGTGGAGGTACTGGTTAAACTGGACCTGCGGTCTGGTTCTGGTCCGGATGTCAGAACCGCTGAAAAACCAAACGGGTTAAAAACCAACAAATGATTAATCCTGTTAAATCCCCAGAAATAAACCAGATAAATTAAATGTTTAGTTTAAAAACTAAATATTTATATTTTAATTTGGAGTTAAATATTTACAAACATAAATGTTTTAATTTATAAACATTTTTGCTCAGAGCTAAATATTAAAATCCAAACAAAACTGTAGCAAAAATTTAGCTTCTGCCTTAAATATTTAGTTCAAAAGCTAAATATTTAACTCCAAGCTGAAGATTTTGTTCATGACATAAATATTTAGTTAGGAAACAAAATATTTAGCTTTCTTAGAAGCTAAATATTTAAATCTGTCTACATTTTTAGTAGTTAAAAAGTTTCTAAATGAATGAAAATGGTGAAAATATGAGTTTTATTTCTCTTATAAGAAACTAAATAACCCAGATTATTGCTCCAGTTTTTCATGGAGTATTTTTTCAGACTCCAGCCGATAATCTGGAGCCGATGCTTCCTGGCGTTTATAACCTGTGACCTTTAACCCCCGGAGCGTGGCTGATGTTTTATACCCAGTGTTGACAAAGCGGCTGGTAAACGCGGGCCTGATGGCGGCGGCCATGTTTCCTAAATATCTGCCATCTTTGATCCTCTGCAGGTGGTAAATCTGAGCTTTTCTTTGTTTCTGTTTGTTCATCGTTTTCTCAACTCCGTTGTTTCTGTTTTTCAAAATGAAGCTTCACTTTCATGAAATAACCCGGATAAATCCGCCTTTGCTGCTGCAAAAGTAGATTTTGATGGATGCAGAATAAAACTGGTGCAAATAAACCGAAAAGACGTGAAAACAGTATTTTAAAGAAAAACTGCTGAGTGATAATAATATTAGTTATCAAGCTGCCGCGTCGTTTTATCCTCAGAGCTTCGTTCTCTTGGTTTATTTAATCATTTTACTAATTTTGGTTACGTAATCTGAGGCTACGGCGGATAAAAACAACAGACTGAAGCTGACGGAGCAGAAAAAAATGCCGTAACCATAGCAACCGACAGCCGCCGCCGCTAGTCGCCAAAGAAGAAGTTCGGCGACATTTAAACATGGCAGCTGCTGAGCACTTCCTTGTTTACACTGTAAAAAAACTGTGTTTTGAATTCGTCAGATCCATGTTTGTTTTGAAACACGGTTTATTTGATCCTTTGATGTTTTATTTGATAAAACATCAGATTCTCAGAATGGTGGAAAACGCAGCAGCAGTTCAGGATTCTACAAATTATCCACAGGAAACCCGACGGGCTGCAGAGTTTCTAAGAGAAAACGAGAAGTTGAACTACAAAGACGAACTGTTTGGAAAGCAGCCAATCGAGACGCTCCGTTTACTTTCCTTGGCTCCGATTGGCTGAAAGCTGAGATACAGGAAACTGGAGATGCTAGCTTCTGCGGTTGAGCTAAGATGTTTGTGTTGATGCGTTTTATAGTGTGTTTGGTGTTTGAATACTAAAATATGCAGTCACAAGTACGTTTAGAGGAAATATTTGGTTTTTTGATCAATAAATTAAGTTTATTCGTGCAGCACATTTTCAGCAACACGGCAGTTCAAAGAGCTTTACAGCAGGAAGACATAGAAACACAGTAATCTGTTTCTAAAATGTATTTTAGGTTTTTGTGAAAGTTATTTGCTGATGTCTGCTGTCCCTCATAAACACTGATTGTTTTTAAAAATCCAAAGACGGAAATATCTGATTAATCATCCAGTGATTATCTTTGTTTTTTTTTTGTTTGTTTGGTATCTTTGAGTTTTTCCACCAAAGTGACTCCGTATATGGTTCTTTAAACCTAGAAATAATTTATTTTCTTTGTCCCGGTTTCTACTGAAACTCAGAACTGAAGGCAGATTTTTGTACCTTCCAGACGTTGTTTCATCCATCTGATTTATAACCAGCCTGTTTGTCTAAACGTCGTCGTCGTCGTTCCCGTTTTTTCCTGTTTTTCATATTCCTTTCTCTTCGTCTGAATCAATAATTCATCAGCGAACTGACAGTAAACGAATCTTCACCTGTCGAGTTAATCGATGGACTCGTGAGCTGCGATTAAAAGACGACATCTGGTTTCTGTTCAGCTTTTTCTGTTTGAGGAGATCAGAGAAAATATTCCCACTTCAGAATATTAATAAGGAATAAATGAATAAATCATTAACGGAGGAAAGCTGTACAGCGTTTTTGACTTTTCTTTTACACACTTCAGTGAAAACCAATTAGATGTGGCCACCACTGGAATAAGGTTTTCATAATTAGCTAACGTGCTAAATGAAAAATTAGCTTCCCTATTAGCAAAATTAGCCTATTAGCAGAGAAAGCTGGTAAATAGTAAAATCAACAGTCTACGTTTTTGCTTTAGCTCTGGGGAATGTAAACATGTCGTCACGATGAATCAAAATTCTTCTGACGATAAAAAGAAATCCATGAAAATGTCGAACAGTTTGACGTTTTGGCTCCACCTTTGATAGATCACTGAACCTGGTGAAACCAGATCCTCCCCCTCTCACCTGCTACATCAAAGCGTTTATTAGCCGCTCTCGTTTCTACGGTTTTGTTTTTGCAGTGTCTCTGGCTCTCAGTCGGATGTCGGGTTTCCTGTCGGCCGGTTTGTCCAGAGTTATTTTCGTCCCCGCGTTATCCGTAGGGAATCGGGGCGTCCGCAGCTGACCGGGTTCAGCTGCTCAAAGAGTTATGAAGCAGTGAAAATGGAGCCATGTTGGAATATTTCAGAGCTGATGTGGATTTTCTTCACCGGTTCGAAGCGCTGAATCCGCTCTGCACCTGCAGAAGGCGGTTTTATTTTTAACCTGGGTATTCTTAACTAAGTATTTGTGCTATTTTTTCCTTTGCGCAGAGCAGAGGGTCATCTTTCTGGGAAGACCCTGTTGTAACCTCAGGACAGCCTTCCTGTTCTCCAGCTTCAGTCAACACCTCAAACCGCAGCTTGATAATCCAGATTATCTCTGAGTTCCAGATTTAAATCTGATATTTGGAGCAATTCAAATACAAACTTAACAATTAGCTCCAGATTAAATATTTGGATTGAAGCTAAATGTTTTATTTACAAATGAAATAATTATCTAGATCAGAGCCAACTAAATATTTAGCTAGATTTGAGCTAAATATGTATATTTAGCTTGCTAGCTAAGTATACAGCTGTCTGGTAGTGAAGTTTATTCCAGTTTAGCAGTGGAATAGCTACATAATTATGTAGCACGCAGCTAAATATTTAGTTAAATATGTACAAAATAAATATTTCATTTGCTAGTTTAGTAGCTTTTTTTAGCTTAACTAAATATTTAGTTTGGAGCTAAATGTTTAGCTTGCCAACTAAATAGCTATCTTGCTAATTAATCATTTCTTCCCTTATGAAAAAGATGCCAGAAATGCGTCTCTTGGATCCTCCAGTCAGATTAAGCTTCACATCTGTGGATGTCAGAGTGTTTGTGTGAAAGGCGGTGGGAACCTCTGAGGTCCACTTGAAATCAGTCCACAGGACGGATGAGTCCGGAGCTGTTGTTTATGTTTCACTTTTATACAAACGAGTCCGGCCCTAATTTACCCATCCAGCTGGGAACGATATTCCTCTGCTAGTCATAACTCGGCGCACCTTTGACCTCCACCAGTTGCCTTGTGGTTTTGTATTTTCACTGGGACCGCCAGTAGCCGAGACGAGACAGCCTGACGCTGCAATAAGCCACCTGGACTTTCTCTGTCGGCAGAGAGAGAAGGAGGATCTCAAACCTACACCAGCGTCTGTCAGCCCGGATTTCTGATCCAGATAAAGCCGGAAAGAGGAGCGGCTAAAGCAAAAGAGCAGGATTAGCAGAGCTAGCTAACAGCTGATGGATTCATTCAGGACATGGTACTGTGGACTATAACATGCTAGCAACATTTAGCTGTTAGCATGTTAGCACAACAAATTGTTCGCTTATGCTAACTTTGAAAACGTTTAGCAGAGTTAGCTTCCCTTAAATACATGTTGGGGAGAATTCGACTTAAGAATTCTTGAAATAGTTAAAGTTTATATCCATGCTCTTATTTTGAAGTTGATGAAGTCTGTTTATGTAGCAGTTCCACTTTAGCATTAGCTTATGCTAAGTACCTTGTTGTTGTGTAGCGCTTTAGTGGTAGGGGAACCGATGTAGGTTAGCGCCGCTCACTTTATAGCTAGTGTTGCCCACCAATGGAAGATATAATTGGTAGTGAAGTTAGCACTATAGCGTTAGCTTCCGCTCCATACCATGTTGGTGTAGCACTTTAGCATTAGTGTAGTTAACGTTCATGATTAGTGCTTTTGAGTTAGCGCCGTTAATTTTTAGCCCAAATCCAAATTAGCAGCTCATTCATCAAAGTTTAGATACATTTTAAAATTTCAAGTTTTTAATCAGAATTAACATTTAAACTGCAGACATCTTGTCATGAACCCACTTTGATGCAGCTGGAATTATAACGTTTTTAATGCTGGAAAACATTAAAAACACGTTGTAGATTGAAATCGTGAGGAGAAGTTCTGCACCGTGTTTCCTTCTGCCTTCCTGCTCATCAACGTTTAATCTGAGCTTGCAGTAAAAACGGACCGAGGCGGTTCTGACCCGGAACACGGCCACCGGACCAAATTCACAGTGACAGGTTCTTACAATATTCATATCGTTCTGGGATTCCTGTTTCTTCCTCCGGCCGTCTGTCTCTGAGGCTTCGGGGACGAAGTGAACATCAGGAGCAGCGGTGTCCAAAGTGCGGCACAGGGGCCATTTGTGGCCCTCGGACTGATTTTGTGCGGCCCCCCAGCTGCACGTCAAAGATGATACAAATTTATCCAGTAGATGCAGAAGGAGAATTTTAATTTGTAAGAAGGGAAAAAAATTTGGAGAAACTTTTACTGAAAGCCAACTTTGCTGCTCCAAAGTCAGCTTTTATTTTTTATTAAACTCGGCTAAAAATTACAAACGTTTTGAGTCAAAGTGATAAAAAATTCTGTTCTGATTACTGGAAATAAATTTTAAAAGAAACTGAAAACTGATGATTTTATTTTAATACAGCAAACACGCTAAATCTGCTACGACGTATTGGGTTATTGTAGAAAACAAGAAGAAGTGGCGGATCCGTCCATTTTCCAACACCGTGACCCATCGGGGTCAGGAGCTGCTGCCGCCTCGAGGGCGGGGTCACCTGGCCAGGTGGCAGCACAGAGGCACACGTCTGCCAAAAATAGAGACTAATAGAAATGTTCTAGTAAACGGATCCATGTGCTGGATCGGATCAGTAATTGGATCCATGTGCTGGATCGGGTCAGTAATCGGGTCAGTAATCGGACCCTGTGCTGGATCGGCTCAGTAATCGGGTCAGTAATCGGACCCTGTGCTGGATCGGGTCAGTAATCGGACCCTGTGCTGGATCGGGTCAGTAATCGGATCCATGTGCTGGATCGGGTCAGTAATTGGATCCATGTGCTGGATCGGCTCAGTAATCGGGTCAGTAATCGGACCCTGTGCTGGATCGGGTCAGTAATCGGATCCTGTGCTGGATCGGCTCAGTAATCGGGTCAGTAAACGGACCCTGTGCTGGATCGGGTCAGTAAACGGGTCAGTAATCGGACCCTGTGCTGGATCGGCTCGCTGCGCAGGGTGTGGGTCTGATGACATGAATACTTTGGTATCTTTTTATTGTCTGCCCTTAAAGCTGGAAAACAATCTCCTCCCTCGGCTGCGTATGTTTGGGAGATTCGGGTTCTTGACGCGTTTTCCCACAGAATGACCTTGTTTTTCCGTTTTCTGCTCCCCGGCCGTCGGCCGCTGCCCGGTCGGCCGGCTCCCACTCTCCCATGCCCTGGACTCGCTGCATCCACTGCGATGCTGCGCTGCAGTTTATAGCTGAAGGAATGTGAACTTATATCATGAGAAATGTGCTCTCGGAGGACCGGCGTGATCAGAAACGGCCTCCGTACTGACGGAGGGAGTTTCCATCGGATCCGTGTTTACAGGCCGGAGCAGAAGAGCAGGAAGCTCAGCGGACAGGAACGTCATCCTTCCTTCCAGGCAACAGAAACACATTTCCACTTTGTTGGTTTGTGAAAAACAAAACAAAAAGAGTTGCTACAGCATCTAAAGCTCAGCTTAGCAAATGAAACATTTTAGCTACAAGTGATTTCATCGTTTTTCCTTCTGTTGCTGATTTTATTTAGATGTTGGTCAGAAATTCAGACTAAATACCTGATAAATGCAGGATTATGTTTTAAATGCTTGTGATGCAGAATCCCATTTTTTAGAGTTCTGCTCTCTCCTGAAGCTGGTCAGTTAGTCAGGCTGTCTGCTCCACTAGAGCCTGTAGTCAGCTGTTAGTAGTTTAACAGCTGAGTGATGGGTGCACTGTAAAAACTGACTGCCTCCATTGGTTAAACAAGCATATTTTATTTCATAAATTCCACTTTATATGCAAGACAAAGAATTGGCTGCAGGCTAGAAGAATTTTTTTAAATTACAAGAATAAAGTCGAAATAATACAATAATAAAGTATTAATAATGTGAGAAGTTATGATATTACTGGAATAAAGTTGAAATAATGAGGATAAAGTCGTAAAAATTAGCATATCCCTGAGTAGCTGTTAGCTGCTAGCTTTACTATGAATAGATTGTAGTCTTTCTATTAGCTTGACTGATTAGCTTTTAGCCTGACTGACTGGTTGGTTGTTAGCTTTGCTTTGGGTTGCTGTTAGTCTCTTCATAGATATTAGCTTGACTCTGATTAGCTGCTAGCTTTACAATGAGTAATTTGTAGTTTTTTAGTAGCTATTAGCTTGAGCCCTATTTGTATGACTGAACACTTTTTCTGTCGTTTTTTTCTACTGGGACCAAATGGAAGCTGTCGCGATATTATTGTGCTTTTTTTAAATAATTGTCCCCTTATCCGAAGTGACATCTGTATTCACAAAGTTAAATCAATAATACTGTAAGCATTATGGAAATAGACAGAACTTGGATTCCTTTCACCATCCAGAGACTTCCTGGTTGCTGGTTGCCTCCTGTGGGAGTAGCTGCTAGCTTTGCAGCTGCTAGATGGTAATAGTGGGATAACGATAAGGACGGCATGGACCTGGCAGCAGGTGAGAAGACGGCAGATATTGTACAGACCTTGGATAACGCTGTGCATGCGAGCAGATGTAATGGGTGATGTCATCTCCTGTGTCTAGTGTACATGGCTAACCACCCAGGTGAAAGTCTCTGAGGGACTCCAGATAAAACGGGCCACCCACAGTTCACGCGGCTCACGCAAATCAATGATGGAGTTGTTGTTCTTCAGTGGAGGTCAGACTTTCAGCTTTCAGCTGCGGCTAGGGAATAAAAAGTATGACATAGTGGAATAAAACGAAGATGTTCTGCTCAGATGAGACCATTATTGAACTTTTTGCCCTCCGTACCGAACACTACGTGGAGGAAAACAAACATCGCACCCTGAACTCACCACAGAGGAGGCAGCAGGTTTCAGCAAGTCAAATTTAAGACGTTTTAAAACATTTTTAATGCGACGCTGAATGAAATTTAAGACTGAAAAACTATGGGTCTAGCGAATATAAACATAGAAGTAGCTGCTAATTTATATGGCTAGCTAGCATGTCAACAACTATTGGACAGTAGCTTCAACCGCAACGAAGACGTTTGTACACAACACAAACTTTAATCTGATAGAAAAGTCCAACAACAAAAAACGCCACATACACCAGAATATACCAGATTAATAGTCCTGAAACGACAATATTTAAGACCTGTCATTAACATATTTAAGGCCGACTATTTATATTAACTTATTGGGTTTACACACCTCACTATTTTCAGCTGTTGTTCCCCTCCTGGCCTGTGGGGGGCGCTGAACTAAGAACCACTGAAGGAAACGACACAGAGACCTCTGAAGACGACACTGAGCACAACTTCCTTCTTCACGAGCAACAAGCACCGAGCTTAGCAGGTTAGCTGTTAGTTTGACCCCTGATAGCCACTAGCTCGACTCTGATTAGCAGCTAACAGCTATGCTTGTATCGTGTAGCTTCTAATTAGCAAGTAGTTAGCGACTTTAATTAGCCACTAGTTTTACTATGAGTTGTAAGCAGTTTCTTAGTAGCTGTTAGCTAAGCTCTGCTTAACTTGGCTTTACTCTTTAACAAAATTCAAATAAATGTTCAAAGCTAATGTTCAGCAGGGTTGAACATAAGAAAATGCATATTTTTCAAAAATGAAAGACTTTCTAGTTTAACTGTGACGGAAAGCGGACGTCTCGGTTCATGGAGTCTCCAGAGACTCCAGCTTCGTCCCGACTGGTTTGACCAACAGAAAATGAAACTGAGCCGCATGAGAAAATGACTGTTTTGAAAAACGGATCTAATTTTATTAAATAAATTGACGTTAGGCCAGTTAGAAAAACCGATCGGCAGCGTTAGCGTTGGGAAAGCCTTCCCTTGACGTCCGCTAGGCGGGACTCAAACCAGGATTGGCCAAGAAACAGCTGGGGAACTTGTGTTTGTGTGTTTGTGAACATTTTCGTTGTACATTTCCATTCATGCGTGACGTAGCAGCTGACCTTCTAATGGCTGTTTCCAGCTTGCAGATCGCAGCTATGCTTTACAGCCTCCATCCCTCCCTCCCTGCCGGAGAAAGGCTCTTGTAACGCTGCGCAGCGACCTGGAGGTCAGATCCATCTGCGATGCATTGTCGGACTAATAACCCCCCGCTCGCCTTCGCGTTTATCCTTCTGAGTTTGTCCTGCTGCAGCCAGAGAATTTTGATTTGTTAACTAAACAATGCAAATTGAAGGTTGCTTGCTGCCAAGAATTATAGGTTCAGGAATCTCTCGCTGGCTTGTGCTGTTGGTTTCAGTAGAAACTGTTGTTATGTGGGGATGTAGCAGCAGATAGATGGCAGCATCGCTGCTCTGGAGTCGTCTGGAACGAAAGCCAGCTGGCGGCCATCATGCTTGGCCCCTCTATACACTGAACACGACATGGTGAGTGAGTGGACAAGGCAGATGTTCATCAGGTCGCCGTGTTAAGATAGCAACAGCTAGCACCGAACAATATCAGCAAAGTGCTCATCTCTACTCTTCAGGAGGTTTATATGTTTATGCCTTATTGTTGGAGAAAACAGTTGTATTAATTGCATATTTTATTCAGTTTTAGGTCCACTTATAACTCACTCCTGATAGTCCTACAGACTCAGTTTGATTGGGGACCAAAAGTTGCAACATTTGTTATATTTTTAGACGCTGTGATTTTCTTTCTCTTTCACCTCCCAGCCTGTGGGGGCGCTGCAGCAAAAGCCACTGAAGCAAGTGGCACAAAAACCTCCAAAGAAGACCAGGTGCAACTTCCTACTTCTCAAACTGCAAACAAAACTGGAGTCAGATTTTAGCAGTTAGAGGATTACACACTCAGGGTGCAGATTTTCCACCATTTTGTTTTTTGTTTGCAGAACGTGAGAGCTAATACTCTGCGATTTAAAAGTGTTCAAATGTTTATTATTTGATTTGCTTACACGGCTATTAAAATTGTTATTATTTTTTCAGATTGAGGAAATAGTTTCCCCTTGACTCTGAACATCTATTAGCTTGTCTCTGATTAGTTGTTAGATAAACTAATGGATATTAGTTTATCTTTGTGTAGCCAGAGTCAAGCTAATAGCTTTGATTTATTGATTAGCTAGTAGCTTGGTTCTGAATTAGTGTATTTTCGCTCTGAGTAGTTGTTTTCTTGAATCTAAAAAGTTGTTAGCTTGTCACTGAGTTGCTCTTAATTTGTTCATGAGTTACTATTAGCTTGTCCCTGATTAGCTGTTAGCTTGTTTCTGATTAGCTAATCTTTAATGAGCTTAACTGGTCTCTAAATTGCTGTTAGCCTGTCCCTGAGTAGCTGCTGGCTTGACTATAATTACCTGTTAACTTCTCACTGTTAAGCTGCTAGCTTTACTTGATTAGCTGTTAGCTTATGTCTGAATATTTACTATGAGTCCCTGGTAGTTTGTCTCTCAGTAGCGACATTAGCCCTTATGACTGCATATGTTAGCTTTGCATTACCTTGATGCTTTTTCCTGCTTTTCGTCGTGTTTAGTTGAATTTACACAGATTAGCCTGTAAAGTAGTTGTTTCTGTTTGGATTCTGGCTCCTCTGCTGGGTTTCAGCCCCAGTTGGTCCAGCCAACCCTCCAGAGCTCAACCTTTATATGTGAAGTCTGTAAACCCGCATGATTTACAGCACCTGCCTCGTTTCAGGTTCGGTGGCTGAATGCTAATGATGTGTGGCTTTTTAAAAAGCAGCAGAGCTGCCAAAAATATGAGCTGTTTTCAGGAAGCATCCGTTGTTGTTTCTTCCTCCCTGGTGTCCCTTTGATTTCTCAACCCAATTCGCTGCAGGAGCTTCTTATTTTGAGTGACCCGCACGATGGCTGCAGTTATTACCCAACAGTCTGCCGCTTAGTTTCCTCAGATTACACTGTGATAATGTGCCTGTTCTTTCAATTACGACATGTTCTGTTTGTTTATGATCATGTAAATATTGATTTACGTTGTTTGTTTTTAGGCATTTGTATTCTTCCTGGCTGAAGTTACATAAACTGAAGTTTAGTCTAGGTAGAAGATCAGTCAAGCAGCTTTTCTGAGCGGGTTTTAATTGTTTGTTGTTTCCTGTTTCAGACCCGAATCTGGTGAATCATCGTTACCTGATATGGCAGAGAGGAAATTAGACGGCTTCAGATGGAGCTGGATGGTCGCACTCATTCTTCTGTGCAACCTAACCACAGTAAGACAACACAAAACATGATCTAGGAATTAGATGTTTTCCTGCTTTATCCACTCCAAACCAGTTTGGTTTTGTTTGGGATCTTTCTCGCCAGGACAGTGATCAGCTCAGACAGCTCAGTTTTGTCTAGTTTCACCAGAAAAATTAGACTGTATGTGGCATATTTACCAAAGTTAGTGTAAAGTTAGCATGAGGGCTATCACTAGCATGCTGACGTACAGTAACATACTCTATTTATTAGGCAAAACAACAGTGAACAAGTAAAAATTGGCTAAAAGTCTAATTCTAGCTATGAAGCTAACATTAGCTTGTGGGGCATTATGTTAGCTAACATGGACTAAAACAACTAGCATGATAATATCTGTCAGGCTAACATAACTGTATTCATTTGACTTATGTTAACTTCATCATTCATATCAAAATTAGCTAAGTGCTATAGTAGCTATCAAACTCATGCTAGCATATTAATCTATCACTAGCATGTGACTAACATAGAATAACTATTCAGTGTGCAAACATCAATATATTACCAAAAATTAGCTAACAGAATAATTCACCAAATTAAGATAAGTCAGCTTGGTATCATGGTTGAATGAGGCACCATGCTAACACATACTAGCACTAACTAGCATACGTATTATGCAAACAAAAATAACTAACACAGATTAACTCAATTTTGTACATTAAAATTAGCTTTCATACAAAATGGTTAAAATTATATTGTATCTATCAAGCTAACACTGGTTTGCGGGCTATCAGTAGCATGCGGGCTATCACTAGCATCTTGACAAACAGAATAACTCCATTCAGTTTGTCAACAGTAGTGTGTAAGCATAAAATAATTAAAGGGCTAATTCTACCTATTAAGCCAACATTAGCTTATATGCTGCCATGCTAACTAACAGAATAACACTAACAACTTAAAACATGCTAAGAAAACTAACTGACATAGACTGACTCCATTTCAGTTAAATTTAGCTATCATATCAAAATGTGATTATATACTATTGTAACTATCAAGCTAATGTTAGCATGCAGGCTATCATGCAACAGTTCTCCATGTTGGATCTTCACTGCGTTTTTGAACTTTGACAGTCCAGCTAAATGTTGTCCAACCCACTGAGTACTGTAAAATAATTTCCTTTTACAGACCAAAGAGCGACTTCCAGCTTCACTCAGTCATCAGTAACTAGTGGCTAACAGAGTTTGGTCCGGTCAGACGCTCTAAACTCTTCAGTTTTGACACTGTGTGGATTATTTGTTTTGCTCGTAACCTTGTATTTTTAGTTCCTGGTGAGGGCCAGCATGGAAGTGAATGAAAGCCAGCAGCAGCATCCCAACAACGTCTACCACGACTTTGGGATCACCAGGAACAAGATCGTCACGGCGCAGTTCGAGTGCTACCAGAAGATCATGAAGGACAACACAAACGGCAGACATGGTAGTTTTCAGATTTCCCCTTACCTAGCAATTGAAGCAGAGCTCCAACATGTTTGGTCAGCTGGTTTTACAGCTGTACAATGGCTGCTGGAAAAGACAAGAAAAGATTTTAGTTGTTGACTTACCATCCAGAAAACACTTGCTGTATTCTAGTTGGTTGTGCAGGAGGCTCTACTAATGCCTTTCAAACATGTACGGTTGTATAATTGTAAACGTTGAGTTGGAGGGGGCGTGGCCAGCAGCAGCTTATTTAGATTTAAAGTGACATGAGGTCCTAAAAAAGCTCAAATTAGGCAGAACTGAGCAGATTAAAATTGAAATTTTTTGCAAAAAATGTTCTGAACATGTTTTGTGTAGGCCATAGACGTTTCCTCACCTGTCAAAGAAAGTGTAATAGGTCACCCTTAACGTATCTACTGCTAACATCTTGGAGTCTTGCTGAGTTAGGGCTGTTTTGGCTGCAAAAGGTGACAATTTTATGTCTGACTGGTGGATTGTACTTTAAAAACTCGCCCGTTAAAGCATCTCTGTGGTTTCAGAGCCCATGTGTAATCGGACCTGGGATGGATGGCTGTGCTGGGATGACACTCAGGCCGGAGTCACGTCGGAGCAGCACTGCCCGGACTACTTCCAGGATTTTGATCCTTCTGGTGAGGAAAACAACAAACACTAAACGTTTCTCTCAGTTTCCTTTATCACGTGGTGAAATCTATAAAGAAAGTCTACGTAATTATCACTCAACACTAAAACATGCGAGGGAAGCTTTCTTCATAGATGTCAGAAACAAAAACATTAACGAAGCTCCAGCTTTATTTGCGACAGTCGACAGGCTCACAAACCTCCGATGACGTTTCCACC